>CAWUFW010005942.1:0-100000 GCA_963921515.1 Calotriton arnoldi
GGAGCGTGTCTCCTTTGGGCCAGGCACCGCACCCCTGCCGCTGTGTCCCCTGCTGCCCTGAGTGAGGAGTCTGTGTACCTCCTTCGCCAGCTCCATGTAGGGCAGACAGCCATGCTGAGTGTCCTCCATGCGCACACCGCACTGTTGACTCAGCTGGTGTCGTTCATGGAGGGCATCTCATCGGGCATGTCTGACCTACAGAGGGGCAATAGGTCCATGGACTCCTCCCTGACGGCAGCAGTGTCCCTCCTCAGACAGTCCCTCACCCTCCTGCCTCTGCTCCATCCACACTCCCCAGCACCTTACCCGTCCCAAGCACACACACACCGGCACAGGCACACACCAGCACACACACATCCAGCACACAGACACACACGCCACAAACAAAACGCACACGCACGCACAGTCAGGGGACTGAAACCAGACTCACAGGGGATGGGGCCCTGGAACACACACACGCATCCACGAGCACTGCGCAGTCCTCAGTTGCCTCTCCCTCCAAAGCACCCTCCCTTGCCTCACCTGCAACCCCAAAGACCCAGCGCCTCTTCCTCAGTGACCTCTGACTCTTCCCCTCCGATCCAGCTGCTCCAGCATCCAGGGTGAAGAGGAAGCCCCCCCACACAGAGCAGAGTGCCCCTCGCCCCCGGACACCCTCCCCCAGGCACAGACAGACTGAGGCCCCCACCCGCAAGTCCCCCCGGAGTGTTAAGAGCAAGACCCCGCCGCCGCCCTGCAGCTCAAGCACCAGGTCTCCTTCCTCCATCCCTCAGGCCCCCACTCCACAGGTGCCCCCACCACACCCTGCCCCAGGTTCCCCCACCCACAGATATACCATCCCCAAGAGGCTCCGGCCTTCTCCCCTGCCACTTGCTCTCCCGGCACCACACCCCCCGCTGCGCTTGTCTGTGCCACTGATGTGGTGAGGGTGTCCTCCCCTCTGTCCAGCCCACCTTGCCTGTTCCCCATTCTCCTCCCCTGGTGGTAGGCACTGCAGTGGAGTCCACTACCACCCTGTCTGACTTGGGCACTGCAGTGGCGGACCTGTCCACTCCATCTGCAGGGTCCACTGCAGTCGTGCCGGCACCCACAACATCTGAGCCATGCCCCCCAGTTGTGCCGGCACACACCATGTCAGACACCTCCACTGCAGTTGTCAGTGGCTCTCCAGCACCCACCACCCCTTCCCTGCTTCCTCCTGGTGAGCCCTGATCCTGTCCCTGCGGTGCCTGGCCTACCCCCCGGTTGCCCCTCCTAGTGGATTGTCCCTGGTTTTGTGCAGGCATGTGTAGGGTGGCATCTGCCACTGTCACCCACTTGTGACTTTGTTGATGGACTGGCCATTGGCCTTTGTTTATGTTCTACCGGACTTCTACTTTTAATGCCACATATGCTGAATAAAGCAACTTTCTGTTCTCTAGTGCTTTTGCTTCTGATGTACATGATGTTGATGATGCTAACCATGCCCTTGCTGCAGTGATGGTGATATTTGGTCTCATGATAATGAAGTGTTACTGTGCAGGAACCCATGTGGTCCAGGGGGAATGTGTCCTATCCTGTGGTGTATCCATGTCATCCATAGCAGCATCTGAGGGTGTCATGTGTTCAGTATTTGGCAATGGGATTTCCTACTTAGATTGGCTATTTCACATCTGTGGCTTCCACCCCTGCACATCTGTTGTGCCTGCCATTGTTCAATTCGTCTACTTCCCTGACCGTGTGGCCATCTCCAGTGGACATGCAGGTTTGGGCATCAATGGGGAAGGACTCATCTGTGTTGTCAGTGCAACACTGCTATACAAGTGTGTTGGATCTGTGCTGATGATTCCATTGGCACTTCCATGACCAGGCTGATGTGACGGGAGCCCTCATTTGGTGCTAATTGTTGATTGTGTGACCAAGTGCTCAGCTGACATGATGGGGCCCTACTGAGGCAACATATGGCACAGCTTTCCTCACACAGGAGTGGAGTCCCCTCATGGCAGTGTGTACTCCTGTGACATTGCCTGCGCCCAAGGTGTGTGTTGTATGTGCATGTCTGTGTGTTCACTTCCGTTTAGCTGTGCATGCTGTGATCCCTAGTGTTGTACCTGTTTGTGATGCTAGCTGAGTTGAGCTATGTTCCCCCAAAGTCTTCTCCCAGGGTTCTCTGTGATGTGGGTGCATGGCACATTACTGGTCATCAGGGTGTCACCCATAGGTGTGTTTGCTGTCAGGGCTGAGTTTGTGTGCAGACGCAGATGGGTCACAGTCAGGTTTCCCCTTGGCACTTGTTGTTTGCCCCTGTCATGTGATTTCCAGTTTGTGTTATCTTTCAGTGATTGTGACACGTTGTGTGTGTGACTGCTGGCACTCCTCAGGGTCCGGGCTGCAATGTTGGTTGTTGTCTATGTGTGTTCTTTGTGGGTGACCTTGGCTTCTTCATTGGTGTGTGACTGTGGCTGGGATCCCATTGGTTGGTGTGGTATTGCCGTCATGTCCATGTACAGCGTAGTGTGCAGTGTGTCAGACATTCAGGAGTCTTGTTGAGTGTCCATGTGTGATGTGTTTCTGCACCTTGGTTCCCACCCACCACCCTGGAATAGTCATGGGTGCATGTGCCATGTCACCAGTGCATGTGTGCTTCACTGCTGCACATTGTTGGAGGTCGAGGGGTGTGGTGTTGAGTGTGTGCAGATGAGAGTTGTTGCCCGGCTAGGCCCCTGCCTCCATGTTGGCCTTGGCTTACTGGCCATGCTGTTTGATTTGTGCTTGTGTAGGTGTGATGGTAGTTAGTTGCTCAGTACACATGACTGTGGTTCACAGTGTGAACCACATTTAGCTTTGTCATCACAGTGGGATTGTAATGCAGCCCAGGGTCACCACATTGTGGGGGCCCTGGGGGTGGTGCTGTGGTGTGTCTGTGTCTTGCTGTGTCAGTTGCTGTCCCTACGTGCCTGTGTGACATGTGTGATTTGTGCTCCCTCTCATCTGACAATGCCTGCTTGCCCACATAGGGGATTTGGATCCATGAGTTACCTTTGTGTGGCACTGTATGCACATCTGTATGATTGGTATTCAGGTCTCCTCATGTGTTGTGTGGTTGCCTGGGGACACTGGCACCCCCCTCACCTGTTGTGTATGATGTGCAGTGTGGGTCTGCCTGTTTGTGTTTGTGCATCTGCACCACTGCATTGGCATATCTTGGGTGTGCCATTGGCTGTATGTAGTTTGGTGGGGTTCCCCTGCTGTCCCTGGGACTCCTAGGTCATCGGTCAGCACAATGATCATGGTTTGTGTGTCCCATTGCTGCCATGGTATGGTATCTGTTCACCTCACAATCTTCAGTCTCCACAGGGTATCTGCATGTGTGTGCCCATTGGTGCAAATATGTGGGTCTGCATTCTGATGGTCACTTCTGTCATTGTGTCATTGATGATTGTTGACGGTGTCAGCCCCCATGGGTGTTGTTTGTCTGCACATGGCCAAAGGTATGTCTTATTTGCACTGCAGGATTTGGCTCCCCCAATTTATGTTGCAATGAGACACATACACTACTTTGCCACTGATGTGTTTGTTGTTCTGTGACCAGGAATCATCCATGCAGTCTGGCAGTTGCACCTCTTTCTTTGTCAACACTTACCTTTTGGTCACTGTGATGATGGGGGTTTGGACCCCATTGCCACAATTTCGAAATGTGCTTCAGCTATGGACCCCACACTTACATTCTGGTCACTGTAATGATGGGGGTTTGGAACCCATTGCCACAATGTTCAAAGTGTGCTTCAGCTATGGACCCCACACTTACATTTTGGTCACTGTGATGATGGGGGTTTGGACCCCATTGCCACATTGTTCTAAGTGTGCTTCAGCTATGGACCCCACACTTACATTTTGGTCACTGTGATGATGGGGGTTTGGACCCCATTGCCACAATGGTCATGGCCTGCTTGCATTGTGGGTGCCACACACATATATGTGTGGCACATGTGCTAGGGGGTCACATTGTATGTTCAAAGTCATGTTCGGTGTTGTAGGCATTTGACACAGTCTACACACGCTTGTCATGGTGTTGGGGGGATGTCTTCTTCTTGCATTCCCTAGGTTGTGGTGTGCTGGTTGTGTCATGCATTGTCCATCCTATGAGTGGGGGTGGTAGTAGTGGTAGGCATCCAGCCCCCTGGGTAAGGGTGGTAGTAGTGGTAGGCATCCAGCCCCCCTGGCTAAGGGTGGTAGTAGTGGTAGGCATCCAGCCCCCCTGGGTAAGGGTGGTAGTAGTGTTAGGCATCCAGCCCCCTGGCTAAGGGTGGTAGTAGTGGTAGGCATCCTGCCCCCTGGGTAAGGGTGGTAGTAGTGTTAGGCATCCAGCCCCCTGGCTAAGGGTGGTAGTAGTGGTAGGCATCCTGCCCCCTGGGTAAGGGTGGTAGTAGTGGTAGGCATCTTGCCCCCCTGGCTAAGGGTGGTGGTAGAGCATCCTGCCCCCCTGGGTAAGGGTGGTAGTAGTGGTAGGCATCCAGCCCCCTGGCTAAGGGTGGTAGTAGTGGTAGGCATCCTGCCCCCCTGGGTAAGGGTGGTAGTAGTGGTAGGCATCCTGCCCCCCTGGGTAAGGGTGGTAGTAGTGGTAGGCATCCTGCCCCCCTGGCTAAGGGTGGTGGTAGGCATCCTGCCCCCTGGGTAAGGGTGGTAGTAGTGGTAGGCATCCAGCCCCCCTGGCTAAGGGTGGTAGTAGTGGTAGGCATCCTGCCCCCTGGGTAAGGGTGGTAGTAGTGGTAGGCATCCTGCCCCCTGGCTAAGGGTGGTAGTAGTGGTAGGCATCCTGCCCCCCTGGGTAAGGGTGGTAGTAGTGGTAGGCATCCTGCCCCCTGGCTAAGGGTGGTGGTAGGCATCCTGCCCCCTGGGTAAGGGTGGTAGTAGTGGTAGGCATCTAGCCCCCTGGCTAAGGGTGGTAGTAGTGGTAGGCATCCTGCCCCCTGGGTAAGGGTGGTAGTAGTGGTAGGCATCCTGCCCCCTGGCTAAGGGTGGTAGTAGTGGTAGGCATCCTGCCCCCCTGGGTAAGGGTGGTAGTTGTGGTAGGCATCCTGCCCACCCTGGGTGAGGGTGGTAGTAGTGTTAGGCATCCAGCCCCCTGGCTAAGGGTGATAGTAGTGGTAGGCATCCTGCCCCCTGGGTAAGGGTGGTAGTAGTGGTAGGCATCCTGCCCACCCTGGGTAAGGGTGGTAGTAGTGGTAGGCATCCTGCCCACCCTGGGTGAGGGTGGTAGTAGTGGTAGGCATCCAGCCCCCCTGGCTCAGGGTGGTAGTAGTGGTAGGCATCCAGCCCCCTGGCTAAGGGTGGTAGTAGTGGTAGGCATCCTGCCCCCTGGATAAGGGTGGTAGTAGTGGTAGGCATCCTGCCCCCCTGGGTAAGGGTGGTAGTAGTGGTAGGCATCCTGCCCCCCTGGCTAAGGGTGGTAGTAGTGGTAGGCATCCTGCCCCCCTGGCTAAGGGTGGTAGTTGTGGTAGGCATCCTGCCCCCTGGCTAAGGGTGGTAGTAGTGGTAGGCATCCTGCCCCCCCTGGGTAAGGGTGGTAGTAGTGGTAGGCATCCTGCCCACCCTGGGTAAGGGTGGTAGTAGTGGTAGGCATCCTGCCCACCCTGGGTGAGGGTGGTAGTAGTGGTAGGCATCCTGCCCCCCCTGGCTAAGGGTGGTAGTAGTGGTAGGCATCCTGCCCCCCTGGGTAAGGGTGGTAGTTGTGGTAGGCATCCTGCCCACCCTGGGTGAGGGTGGTAGTAGTGGTAGGCATCCTGCCCCCTGGCTAAGGGTGGTGGTAGGCATCCAGCCCCCTGGGTGAGGGTGGTAGTAGTGGTAGGCATCCAGCCCCCTGGGTAGGGGTGGTGGTGCGCATTCAGGCCCCTGTGTGCATATGTGGCATTGGTGATGGGCATCCCGCCCCTATGGTGCTGCTGTTGCTGGTGTAAGTATATTCTGCATCCCTCTGTGTGTGTGTGATGTGTCGTGTACGTGTTGTATGTGTTTTGTGGTTGGTGTCTGGCTTACCTTCTGCGCCGTACGCGTCCGTGCCTGTTCCGGTAGTAAATGTAGAATATCGGTATGATCGGGACGAAGGGATTCATGGTTGGTTCGTGTCGTTCGTCCTTCTCGTTGCTTCGTGTCGTCCTCGTCGCTTCGCCTCGTCCTCGTCGCTTCGCCTCGTCCTCGTCGCTGCCGTGTTCGTCTCGGAGCCGTGGATCGTGTTGTGGCGCGAATCGGAGCTTATGTGCGCCTCTCCCGGATGCTTTGACGTGCCGTGCGTAGCGACGGGTTCGGCGTGTACGGAAAGCGCATCGTACTCGTTCAGCCGGACGGAGCTGCATTTTCCCTTCCGTGCGACTCGATTCAGCGTTTCCGGATTCGCCTTGGTCGGGGAACAGGACCTGGTTTGGGTGAGTACGGCTCGGCCGGATTCTTTGCTGTTGTGCGCATCGTACTTACTCGTTCGGTGTGCTGTACGGATCGGTCGGGCAACAGGCTTTCGCATGGCTTTTTTCCCGACCGAATGGTGTTGGGTGCGCCTCCGACCGAGATCGGAATCGGCCCCTATGTTGCTGCAGCTCTACTGAGAGGCTCAGCAGCAGGAGTCAAGCAAACCTGTCTGAAAATCTACTTTTACACCATCTATGCCTGCTGGGCTGCAAGTCCATACTCACCCATGAACACGTTGCCAATACCACCTGAGGCTCCCATTTGTGCCTCTCCATCCTTCTATTTGCAGAGGTGTCTCTGTGCCTCACCTTCCTATCTCACCATTACCTTTATCTTTCCACCTCACCCTTCTATTTTCACCTTACTCTTCTGTCGCCATCTCAACCTGCTCTCTCCACCTCACCCACATTACCACCTAACTCTCACACCCAAAACCTCACACTGCTCACATAAACACAACCCCCAGATCATCAGACACATCACAAATTATTATCTCATGCAGACATACCATACTATCTCTCTCACACAATCACACGCAAAGTAAACCTTGCACTGTACCTGCACGTTATCCCTATTCTGTGCGTGCGTGGGTGAAGAAGAAGGTGCAACTTCGTGTGGTCAGAAGGTTTCACTAAGTGAGAGAAGCTCGCTCGGCTGCTGCACTGGCTGTATCTGTTTTGTGTGTCAAAGGAAGCGTGCACTTCCGGCCCATGCCCTCTGTGCCGGAAGGGTCTTTACAACGGATGCTCATGCACTGCGTATGTTTATCTTTTCTGCGTGGTTTAGAGAAACTTGCACTGCTGCCACATGCTCTGATTTGCATGTCTTAAAGCAGCTGGCACTGCTACTGCCCAAACTGTGTCTATGTTGTGTTCCACTGAAGCCTGGTAAAACCCTTTTCACAATACAAGAACTAAAATGATTGCTCTTGTCAGTGCGTGTCTATGTATGTTAAACTTATGTATACAGGACAGAGCAGATCAATACTACAGTCTATTTATTTAAGAAACAGATGCATGCAATTTAATCTCGTACCCAGCCCTGTCTGTTTCTCCACATGAGTTCAGGACAACGCCTGGCTTACTTTCTATGATGTCCGTTCACTTGCAAGGACTGCGTGAACAGTTGCAGTAGAATAGATGAAGCATCAACAGTGATTGGACAGTTTGATAACAGGAAGCACAAGCGATAGTGGGAACCCCCTAAGCTCACACAAGAGTATTATGGATGGACAGCGGATAAAGGCCTAATTAGAAAATATTTGGGTCAAGTGGTTGGTGCGGGTATCAATTTGATCTGTAACTGAATAGGAGGATGAAGGTTGGACTCAAGCAACCACCCCTGGTGCAGCAGGTTATGTTGAAGAGCTTTAGTTTATGCCTAATCCCCTTGAACCCAAATAGACAAGTCAGAAGAATGGAGGGATGCAGGGTACATGAACCACAAGGCGCACATGAGCTGCCCTATGGCGTAGCATTGATGCTGTGTGCCCTAACGCAAGTACCGGAAAATAGTCCCCTGCTCTCTTTAGTTGATATTAAAAGACAGTCATTGCTGGATTGCAAAGGGCATCTTAGCTCTTTGGGCCCGAGGACCACTGCATCTTCTGCACTCGATAGCTCAACTCCTTCAGCTGACCTTTAGCCCTCAGGGCCCTCTATTCATTTCTCATGTTTTGCTTTGAGTTCTATCTATACTTAGACGCTTTCCCCATTCAGAATCTCATTACACATTGAGAAGTGTTTATGTGGGAAAACTCAGAGTCTGCTGGATTGTCTTTTGCTTGGAACCATGCTGCCAGGAGTGCAGGCCATGCCACCTGAGCCACCACAGCGGCCTGTGTCATCCACACTATTCACGTTCAATCAAAGGTGATTCCACGGCTTGGAGCCGAAGCCTGATCCCAGATGCCAGAGCGTGTAGTGGAATGTACTATAGAGGTCTGTACCAAAACTTTTCCAGAGATGGAGCTTACTGAGAGCCGAAGGCAGCCTCAAACGTGTGCTGGTCTCGTGGTACATGCTAGAACTACATAAACAAATGTGGTCTGTACTGGGCGATTTGTCTGCGTGTCTGCTGTCATGGGCAGCTGGCATGGCTCATGGGTGGTGGGGCGGGCGCGCAGGGGTGGATTCAGCCGCGGGCTGCATTAAAAAAGAATAATAAATAAAACACTAAAGTTGCCACCGCCGGGTCCCGCGTCTTCTCTCCTGCTGCCTGTGTCTGACTCCAGGTCGGAACAGGAAGCAGGCAGCCAGGCTCCCACTCCTAAGCCAATCACAACGCTGCACGGCAGCGTTGTGATTGGTCTGAGTGCCCTGACACGGTGCTCAGCCAGGGGCTGGAGGGGTGGGCATGCTCTCCATGCAGGCTGCAATGCAACCTGCATGGAGAAGGGGAAAGTGCTCATTAATGGTTTGGGCGACACGAGAGGGCCGACCAAACAGTCATTGCCCACTCAGGAGTGGGCAAACCACTCCTCCCCTGCCCTGCTCTGTAAGCAGAGCAGCACCGCCCACCAGCCCACATGCAAAAAAAAACATAAAATGGTAATTTATGTTTTTGCTTCCCGCACTGTGAGAAAGCAGTGGGGCAACGCTCCTCCGCCATAGCGGAGGAGACTCCACTGCTAGTGGCTATGGCAGAGGAGTGTCACTGTTCTGCTTTCTCGTAGGCATAACCAGCAATCGAAATGCATTAAACATTGTAAGGGAACTGTGAAGCTGTGCACAATGGGGGCGCGGCGAGTAAGCGTTGGGATCTTTCACCTTCAGGTATTTACATATAAAATAACACACAGCTTAAGTGTAAAATAAGCGCAAGTTAAGTTAATCAGTGAAAAATGCTCTATCGTAGTTTATGAAACCTTTATTAGAGGTCTGTGTCTGTAACCAGAGAGCCACAGAATTAAATCCTGGTTGCAGCAGTGGAGAATAGTTAGGGGCTTAACACAGCCCTGTGCATCCCCTGCCGCACAGGGGCCTGTGGTACACCCTTTTAAAAAGCACACACTTCACAGCTCAGCTGGTAACTCCTTTCCAAAACCACTCAAAAATAATAAATCTCCAATGAACATTATAATTATTATAATAAAACTAGGCACAGCTTGTATGTGAAGAAAAAGAACAATAAGGGTGTATTCAAAAGATGATATTCTTTTATTTATGAATGTATCAAAAGATAATAATGAACATATTCATGTTATACACATACTACCAGTGAGCAAGACCGCCTATAACTGTGCATTCATACGTCATTCGTATCAACAGTCAAAGCAAACATACACAAGGAAACAAGCACAATCCAATATGAGCAGAAACAAGATATCAAATACAGATAATGTCAACAATATGCATAGATGGATTTTAGTACGGTTTCATTGACAATAATGAAATTTAATAGTGACTGGTTGAGATAATTCACCTGAATTCTTCTACGCACGTTTCGGCTCAAAAGCACCTTCTTCAGGAAAGGCACAAGTTACCACTGCATGTGACCTGTAATTTAATATATGAAATACTTTCAAAACTGGTGTGTTCCTGAGTTTGCAGGGAAACTTAAGGAGGTAACACATGATTATCCTGAATGTAATGTAGCGGCAGATTAGATGATGTTCCGTACGCGAAACGAAACTGTGCCGGTGAGTAATGAGACTCTAATTGTGCACATAGTAAATAGCAGGGATAGCAACTCACGCGTAAATAGCACACAGGGAAAAATCCAGATGCTATTTGGTATTGCTCCGCAAAACGGCTCCCGCAGACCCGCTGGGGCTGTATAATCCGTAGCCAATATGCCACTCTGATGTGGTGTGTATTCAGGATGAGGTCTCTGTGCCTGATGGTACTCGAAGTGCAAGCCATGGTTATGTGGAGCTGATCCACCCATGCCCACCAACTTCTTCCATATGCAGAGCACGTTTCACCTCCCTTTCCTGATCTAATCCCTGCAGTGTGTAGGGAACTGGGCTTTTATTGCAGTTACCCCCCCCCTCCACTTTTTGCCCCCTTTTTAGCTACTAGAAGCTGATTTTCTACTTTGACAGTGCACTGCTACTAGACCTCAGTGCCAGTGCTCCTTCCCAGGTACCTAGATCAGTGGTACTAAAGAGGGTCCCTAAGGGCTGTAGCATTTCTTAAGCCACCCTAAGAGACCCACATACAAATTCCACCCAGACTGCCAGTGCAGGTTGCGTGACATGGTGCAAACCATGAGTGAAAACACAACATGTCAGATTCCTGTGTGTCATGCCAAAGTCACTGCATCTAATATATGTAAGTCAGTCCTACAGCAGGCCTTGAGAGCTAAGGCAGGGTGCATTATATTTTATGTTCAGACATATCTGCATGAGCAGATATGCCCCTGTGATGTCTAGTTCTATTGCTTGATATTGCTAGTGAGCAGGGAAGTCATCCTTCGGCATGTACTGGGACCAGGGGTGAGGGCCTTTGGTCTCAGGAGGCTGGAAACAAAGCCTGCTCGGGCAGAGGGTGTTTACACCCCCTCCCACAAGATGACCTGCGAATTAGCATTCCAAGGCAGGGAGCCCCAAAGAGCCCATCGCCTTTGGTATGCAAATCTGGCTTCCCTCACAGGAGAGAATGCCAACCCCCTGCCCTGAGCCATCAGGTGCCAGGACAGGCGGGAAATTAGCTGTGCAGGAGATGTGTTACACTACCAGGCTGGTACAAAAAGAATTGTCCCAGTGGAAGGTAATCAAACACAAAATACAATAGTATACACAAATGGTCTATGTTGCTAAAAACTTTTGACAACACCACCTTCGGATTATACCATCAAATGATTATGATTTAATCTCATCACCAATTAGAATAATCAATTCATATACAGAGTACAATACATGTAAATCTTAAAGGTTAAAAATGGTGCAACCTAAGAGAAGGGGAGGAAGGGTTGTGAAAAGTGCGTGATGTGAGGAAAGGAAAGGTAGTGTACATGTGAGCATCACAATTCAATATTTACAACCTATCCAGCCAGTTAACTGACTTGTACATATATGAAAAATCAAAACATCAAAGGGATGCAGATAAACAATCTCTGTCATCCATGTTTGAAAGAGAGAAATGGTCAACGTCTCGACCCCTTTATGTAGCAGGGAGCTTTATTCCTTGCGGACGGGGTCTTCATCAGGACTAGGGCACATAGACGCGGTAGCACCTATAAGGGATAAGGTTAAATCAGTATGGTGGCGTAAACAAGGGGTACTGTTTAATGAAAAAGTACTCTAAGGTAGTTATTTACCAAAGCAGCAAGAAGGATTCAGGCTGAAGTAGAGAAGAAAGGGCCTCGCAGGCTCCTAAAAACAGAAACAGAAAGGAGCCACTGCCATCAGTGTCATGGGCAGGAACCAGGGAGGAGTATAAGGACAATGCTCAAATATATAAAACTTACTCATATGACTAGCTGGCGTGTATTCCAGGTAAACATGAGCCAGGGTTGATGAGTAACCGGTGGCTGCAAGAAATGGAGAAAACCCTGAATGAGAGGCCATCTCTTCGAATGGGCATATCAACACAGCGGTTTAGCTGGAGCCTGGCTGGTGAAAGCGGTATTTATATGGGGCTGCATGTAAAAAGGGCTGCCGCCGGCATGCTTTTGCGCTTGCCAACTAACAAACGGTGAAATAGGCAGTGACTACGAAGATGTATTGAATAGACACTGTATTCATGAAAAAGGGGGGGGCCTTAAACAAAAGCGCACTGTCTGTGCGACTGAAACGCTTTAAGAGAAAACCTTTTAAACATGTGAGAAGCGCACTGTCTGTGCGACTAAAACGCTTTAGGAGAGAAATCATTTACAACATATGAGAGCGCTTGTGAGAGATCAATAACTAAGGGCCAGATGTAGGTGGCTAAATACCGGTCGGTAACGCCGAAATTCGGAGAATTTCAGCGTTACCGACCGGTATTTGGCTGAGTGCAATGTAGGTGAGTTCATACCTACATGCAAAATAAGGAATCGCAAAATAGCGATTCCTTATTTTGCTCTTGCATTTAAGGAATCGGAAATACCGATTCCTTAAATGCAATATACATAGCACTAAAAATAGTGCACTTGAGCGTTAAGGAATCGCTAATTACCACCAACTTCAAGTTGGTGGTAAGTAGCGATTTCCTTTAAAAAAGCACTTTTTGCTTTTTAAATGTGCCATGTGGCACACATCCATGCCCTTAGGGCATGTATGTGCGCCACATGTGCACACATGCACATTTCAGGGGTGCAACAGGGTGTCCTTTGGACACCCTGGCACCCTTGAAATACCTCCCGCTATTAGCGATTCGGTAATACCGAATCGCTAATAGTGAATATCTTCCCATTCATTCCTATGGGCCTCCTAGCCCATAGGAATGAATGGCTAGGTATTCCTTAATAACGAATCTCAATTACCGATTCGTTATTAAGGAATGTTAAGGAATCGCTAATATTTTAGCGATTCCTACCTACATTCCATTTAGCGGGTCCTTAATAGCGATTCGGTAAAAATCGCTATTAAGGACTCGCTAAATTGAAGTTACCTACATCTGGCCCTAAGCCTCAAGTCAAGAGGTTCTAAGCACATTTAGCATTTGACTGAAAACCGAGTCAGACTAAAAGGTTAATGTAATAATCACTGTGGCCAAAATGCGGGGGCGAGTAACAAAGCAAACATCGATGCCTAAACCCAATTATGATGTGAAGACACTGGGGCACGCCGAAGCATCAGGCAGAGCTTAATTGCGGACCTACCTCGCGGTTGCTGGTGAAAAAACGGTCTGACAGCTAACCCTGTGTTTCTGTCAGACTCGGTAATTATACACGTCATTGAAACGTGCACGTTGAGCACGTTGCTCTTGGAAAACTGCCAACTACCATCAATAAGTTTTAGTGTGAATTAGTATGGGATTGATGCATGGCAGATAAATAGCACTGACTGCAAAAAAGCAGTTCACATTCTCGGGAGGAAAAAGTCTGCGCGTGGTATGTACAGTGTTAAATAAACTTCACAACATATTCAAAGCTACTTTAAATCGACAAGAACCCGAGTTATTGCTGAGCATAGTATTCAGGATCCACATTATAATTAGATAAACATAATGTGAGGTCATTAAAACTGAATCAACACAAAATAGTGTGGCATCGCATTCAGGATTAATATGACGCCCTGTGCTGGGCATGTGGAGTCATAAAACTGCCTGTTCATTTGTGTAAGGAATTTCTGTCTGCCAGCGGCAGCGCACAATATACCAGAATTATAAGGAAAATTTCAAAATGTGGCAGCAAGTTACTGAGCATGGAAAAACGCATTTAGCATATATGTGACAGCTCAGGGAACATGTTTATGCTTAAATGACCGTAATGTGAAATCTTTGGAAAACAATTCATCACAAAATAGTGTGGCATCACATGCAGCATTTTATGACGCTCTGTGCTTGAGTGGCACTGGGCGTGTTGGAGTCACAAGATGAAACTGCATAATCAATTATGTAAGTAATTTATGTCTGTCCGCGGCAGCGCACAATCTACCAAAATTACAAGATAACAAAATACTGAGCGTGGAATAACTCATTTAGCATAGATGCGATAACAAACATACGTTAAAGCAAGCATCCTTGATCATAATCATGTAATGAAAGCCGACCGACAGTGATTGTTTAAATGCGAAAAAAAACATTTTATTCGCCGATGGAACATATACATTACATCATAGGTAAATGTTGTTGGCAAGCAAATCCATTGTATATTTACAAGGGGAGGACATATGTATTAGTGCGTTTGTAATGGGCACAGCCAGCCTAATCATCATTTAGAATAGAGATTTGGGCATACGTCGCATCCATTTCATTTAGGCCATTATGAACCGAGTTGAAAGAATCCATCGATTTACATTCCCGGACATTTAGTACATGGCTGAGGTCCCCACCCCTAATGCCCAGTTTGACTTCTTCAAGTACTAGCCATCTGATCGAGGCAGGGGGGGAATTCTGGGTTTGAAAGTGGTCGACCAAAGGTGCTCCCAGTGTGCCGCACCTTATCCTACTGCAATGCTGCAGTATCCGTGCTTTAACTTTTTGCGTAGTTTGACCTACGTAGATTTGATCGCAAGGGCATAAGATGGCATAAATGACATTGCTTGAGTTGCAATTGGTGTGAGTCTTAAGTACAAAGGAGCAATTGTTGTGACTAAATTGTTTGGTTTCTATCGTCATGTCACACGCTTTACAATTAGCACACTTATAGTGACCCAGTATCGTTGGTAGTCCCCACATAGACTGGATAGTGGGTTGGGGTGCGGGCTCCAGTAGTGATTTCACCACATGGTCCTGGACATTTTTGCCCTTCTTAAAAGAATGCATGGGAGTTGTTGGTAGTTGGAGGTCATCTGCAATCAGGGGCCAATGTTTGTTGATAATTTGTCTGATCTCATTGCTCCTCGTGTTAAAAGTGGTGACACAGATCAGTCTCTGATTAATAGACTAATTGATCGTGGATACCCCAAACGCATGGTCAAACGTGCCAGAAAACGGGCATGGCACAACCCAAGAGAATCATTGTTGACACCAAAGGATCGCACCAATGACCACCCTGAGAGACTGATCTGTGTCACCACTTTTAACACGAGGAGCAATGAGATCAGACAAATTATCAACAAACATTGGCCCCTGATTGCAGATGACCTCCAACTACCAACAACTCCCATGCATTCTTTTAAGAAGGGCAAAAATGTCCGGGACCATGTGGTGAAATCACTACTGGAGCCCGCACCACAACCCGCTATCCAGTCTATGTGGGGACTACCAACGATACTGGGTCACTATAAGTGTGCTAATTGTAAAGCGTGTGACATGACGATAGAAACCAAACAATTTAGTCACAACAATTGCTCCTTTGTACTTAAGACTCACACCAATTGCAACTCGAGCAATGTCATTTATGCCATCTTATGCCCTTGCGATCAAATCTACGTAGGTCAAACTACGCAGAAAGTTAAAGCACGGATACTGCAGCATTGCAGTAGGATAAGGTGCGGCACACTGGGAGCACCTTTGGTCGACCACTTTCAAACCCAGAATCACCCCCCTGCCTCGATCAGATGGCTAGTACTTGAAGAAGTCAAACTGGGCATTAGGGGTGGGGACCTCAGCCATGTACTAAATGTCCGGGAATGTAAATGGATGGATTCTTTCAACTCGGTTCATAATGGCCTAAATGAAATGGATGCGACGTATGCCCAAATCTCTATTCTAAATGATTAGGCTGCCTGTGCCCATTACAAACGCACTAATACATATGTCCTCCCCTTGTAAATATACAATGGATTTGCTTGCCAACAACATTTACCTATGATGTAATGTATATGTTCCATCGGCGAATAATGTTTTTTTTCGCATTTAAACAATCACTGTCGGTCGGCTTTCATTACATGATTATGATCAAGGATGCTTGCTTTAACGTATGTTTGTTATCGCATCTATGCTAAATGAGTTATTCCACACTCAGTATTTTGTTATCTTGTAATTTTGGTAGATTGTGCGCTGCCGCGGACAGACATAAATTACTTACATAATTGATTATGCAGTTTCATCCTGTGACTCCAACACGCCCAGTGCCACTCAAGCACAGAGCGTCATAAAATGCTGTATGTGATGCCACACTATTTTGTGATGAATTGTTTTCCAAAGATTTCACATTACGTTCATTTAAGCATAAAAATGTTCCCTGAGCTGTCACATATATGCTAAATGCGTTTTTCCATGCTCAGTAACTTGCTACCACATTTTGAAATTTTCCTTATAATTCTGGTATATTGTGCGCAGCCGCTGGCAGACAGAAATTCCTTACACAAATGAACAGGCAGTTTTATGACTCCACATGCCCAGCACAGGGCGTCATATTAATCCTGAATGCGATGCCACACTATTTTGTGTTGATTCAGTTTTAATGACCTCACATTATGTTTATCTAATTATAATGTGGATCCTGAATACTATGCTCAGCAATAACTCGGGTTCTTGTCGATTTAAAGTAGCTTTGAATATGTTGTGAAGTTTATTGAACACTGTACATACCACGCGCAGACTTTTTCCTCTCGAGAATGTGAACTGCTTTTTTGCAGTCAGTGCTATTTATCTGCCATGCATCAATCCCATACTAATTCACACTAAAACTTATTGATGGGAGTTGGCAGTTTTCCAAGAGCAACGTGCTCAACGTGCACGTTTCAATGACGTGTATAATTACCGAGTCTGACAGAAACACGGGGTTAGCTGTCAGACCGGTTTTTCACCAGCAACCGTGAGGTAGGTCCGCAATTAAGCTCTGCCTGATGCTTCGGCGTGCCCCAGTGTCTTCACATCATAATTGGGTTTAGGCATCGATGTTTGCTTTGTTACTCGCCCCCACATTTTGGCCACAGTGATTATTACATTAACCTTTTAGTCTGACTCGGTTTTCAGTCAAATGCTAAATGTGCTTAGAACCTCTTGACTTGAGGCTTAGTTATTGATCTCTCACAAGCGCTCTCATATGTTGTAAATGATTTCTCTCCTAAATCGTTTTAGTCGCACAGACAGTGCGCTTCTCACATGTTTAAAAGGTTTTCTCTTAAAGCGTTTCAGTCGCACAGACAGTGCGCTTTTGTTTAAGGCCCCCCCCTTTTTAGGTCGAGCCTCGAGTAGCGCGCAAGCGCTGCTCTGGCGAGACTTTAAGTAAGGGGTTTGAAAAGCTGACCAGACGCTCGTGCGTCGTGGCCTTTTTCGGGCGGTTACGCGCGACGCAGACATGTGTTTCCCATTATCATGCCCAGACGCGGGCGCGATAATTGGAAACACATGCCGGCAAAAGGCCATGACTCACGAGCGTCTGGTCAGATGAGCAGGCTGCCGCGCTCCCTCCTCCCCCCCTCCGCTCCTCTGTGGTGCGCGCGCACCACTGTTTATTTATTTTTTTACCGCGCAGCCGCCATTTCTTTTTCATTTTGCAGCCTGGCATCTGCTTGTTTAAAGAGCGCTGTGCTTTTCGAAAGCGCTACTGTTCACGCTGCACTTTTTAAACACTACTTTTTGTGCCTCTGCTGCCGGTCTTGCTAGACCTCGGATTAGCTGGTTTGGCCGGGGGGTGGGGGGTGCTGGCGAGATTCCTCCGATAGCCGCACCACAGCAGCCGCATTGAAGAGGGGGGGAAGGAGGGTGGGTGTTGGCGATTGCTGCCCTGAGATGGCAGGAAAGAGCGGGGGAGGCCGCCGCCCCCAAAACTCTTGATACCTGAAGTAAACGATTGAAGAGACAACGCTGGACTTCTTTCCAAGTAAGTTGAGTTTATTGGCAGGAACGAACAAAGCAAGCACCTCACCAGCTGACCAGACTCCAACTGACCAGTCTGGAATCCCGCTTGGTATCGAGGGCGCATTAGAACTTTACAAGGGTTCTAAGAGGGAACTGGGATAAGACACAAAGGAAGGGCTAGGTAACATTCCCTAGTTAAAGGAAGAAATCATTTACAACACATCTCCTTCCCTTAGGATAACGAAGAACATAGGTTGGGGAATATTAACATGGAACACTAACATATATAATCATTCAAGTACAATGGAAGTCTACGAGACCTTGAACCCCTAATGTCACTGGATAAAGAAACATTATGTGAAGCATCATTTGTAGTAGAAGGACCGTTACTGTGATCCAACTGTTCGCGAACATTACTATGATTGAAAGCATCACCACCACCTTCCCCCCTACGACAACTCACAACTGGAGGTGTGGTAACCTCCTCTGGGATGGATAGCATATAGCCGCTGTTGGACGGAGAAGGATGGGCCAATTGAATAGAATCGTTTGTGGCTGTAGATTTGCGATACAATGCTACTCTGCGCAAATTCCACTTTTCACCATTGTCCAAAACTACATAGTGGGGAAAAACTTGTTTAACTAAAAAGGGACCCCTAAACTTAGATAGGCCTTTGGTCACTCTCCCTGGTTTGACCTTGACGAGATCGCCAGAGGAAATTGAATAAGAGGTACAGGTATTCGGTTCCGGGTGAACACCCTTGACCAAACAACTTTTCAGCCAAGAGGGTGCAAGTTTGGTACCGGGACGTCTACCCCGCATAAGCTCAAAGGGAGACTTACTATCTTGTTTATGAGCAGTGGTTCGATAAGCCCACACCATCTCTTGAACAACTTCATTGGAAAAAAACCCAGAAGCACATGTCATTTGTATAATGCCTTTAACAACCCTGTTAGCTCTCTCACACACGCCATTCCCTTGGGGATTATAGAGAGACGTGTGATGATGAGCCACACCACAACTAGACAAGAACATACGCATTTTGTTGGATGTTAGTTGTGTGCCATTGTCAGTTATGAGTCTTGTGGGAAAACCTTCCTCGTGAAATAAGTCTTTGAGGAATGATATGGTACAATCAGTGGTGATATCTTTGACAAATTTAACTGTAAGCCACTTTGAAAATATGTCAACCACAACTATAGCAAAACGATGAGTACCTGGCAATTCGTCCATTGGCCCTATGAAATCGAGGCACACACTATGCCATGGTTGGTTAGGAGTATCAATGTGACCCATAGCTGGACTAGAAACAATTTTAAGTCTTTTTTCTCCTTCTCTACAAGCTTGACAACTTTCAACCCAGGATGCAGCTTGTGCGTCCATGGCCGGCCACCAAAAATCTGCTTTAAGTCTGCGCTGAGTGAGTGTCTGCCCTAGGTGTCCTTCATGAGCAATTTTCAGTAAAGCCGGCCTTAAATTGAATGGTGGAATGAATCTATCACCTCTCATAAGGATACTGTGACCAAACACAGAAAGCTCATCAATAACCTTAAGAAAAGGGCGGACAGGGGGTAAAACACAACTCTCGCGCCTGGTACCCAATCTGACAAGATCCATGACCTTGATGAGGACATAGTCTTTCTCCATTGCAGAACACCATTCATCCTTGGTGAAAGTACCATCACTCAGAGCTACAACATCATGGACAAAGGCTACTGCACCTTCTTCATGAGTATCAGAAAAATCATCTTTGACATCGCTACTCTTGACTGATAACCTAGAGAGACAATCAGCTTGTACATTGCGCCAACCTTGTATGTATGAAATGTCATATTGATATTCCTGAAGTCTAGAAGCTAGTCTTGCTAGTCTAGGAGAACCTTTGCCAGCGCCACCTGGAGACAGAACGGTAACCAAAGGTTTGTGATCTGTCTTGATTTGGAACTTGGTACCCCACAAGTAGGTTCTAAAATAGTGTACTCCCCACGCAGCAGCAAGTGCCTCTTTTTCAATAACCGAATAATTTTGTTCGGAGAGTGAAAGGGGGCGAGAGGCAAATGCAATGGTTTTCTCTCCTTCAGAATATTTCTGTAAAAGTACCGCGCCCAAACCGGTACCACTGGCATCTACCATCAACACAGATGTGCGCCTGATGTCAAAGGGAGCTAGAACTTTAGCCTCACACAATTCTTTTTTAATTTCATTGAAACAATTAGTATGAGTTTCATCCCATGCAAATTTCACTCCTTTTTTTAGTAACAATCGCAAGGTAAATGTTTTGTCTGAGAAGTTCCTCACAAATTTTGAGTAGAACTCTACAAGACCCATGAATGAACGGAGCTGGTCCTTGTCAGAAGGACATGGGGCTGATTGTATGGCTTCTAATAGATTTTTCTTTGGCTTGACACCTTGGGCTGAGATCTCGTAACCCAAATATTCTATGTGTTGAACCAAGAACGCACATTTCTCTTTACGTAGTGTCAGACCTGCATTATCTATTCTATGCAACACAGAATTGAGTACTTGGTTGTGCTCCGAGATGGTATCACCGAAGACCAGTATATCATCTTGGAAAAACACCGCTTTCTTAATACCTTTGAAGATCTCTGTTACCATACGCTGAAAAACACTAGCAGCAGAGATAAGACCAAAGGGAAGTCTGGTGAATTGAAAAGTACCCTCTGTGGTTATGAACGCTGTCAAATGTTTTGAATCATCATGAAGACGGATTTGATGATACGCGCTCTTCAAATCTAATTTAGAGAAGTACTTTGCACCCTGCAAGGTGAATACCAACTCACCGATATTTGGGAGGGGAAATGTGTCCGCTACAACATTTTTGTTCAGGGATCTTAGATCCACACAGAATCTAATTTTGTGATCAGCCTTTTGCGTGATTACCACCGGAGAAACCCATGTGGAAGCCTCCACAGGCTCAATAATGCCTCCCTGAAGCATTTCGTCTATTACCATTTTAACCTCCTCTCTGACTGCAAGGGGAACTCTCCTCACCTTGTGTTGAATTGGGATAACATCATTCTTCAACTGGATTTTATGCACATACCCCTTCAATTCACCCAACTCGTCTCTAAAAACCCTGCTTGTATCAAGTAAAATCTCATCGAGAGAATGATCATCAACTACCATAACCTGGTTGGGTGCTCTGGGATTGACTATAATGTGCAAGTCGTATTGGTGGATCCAACCCAGGATGGGTGGGCCATCAACAGAAACATAAACCTTGCCGTTAGTGGACCTATGCATAAAAGAGATGTCAGCTTCAAAGTAACCTAACAATTCTATATTTTCTCCCTGATATCCAGTAGGGAAATGTCACTATCTTTAAGTTGCATAACACCCCACTCCTTCTTGAACATGAACTCCGGGATTATTGTATATCTTGAACCAGTATCCACCATCAGAGTTACAACATGACCATTAACAGTAAATTCAGCTTTCGGTCTCTTCTCTCTCCTTTCATTACAGGTAAAGACATCTGGATCATCAATGACCAGGATTTTATCTCTATCTCTTTTGATTTCAATAGCACACTCTTCAATAACTGCTACTTTAGGTCTGCCTTTGTTTCTACACATCTTTGAAAAATGACCCAACTTGCCACACTTTAGACATTCTTTGTTATTTGCAAAACAAAACCTTGCATCAGAGGTATGTGTATTACTACCACATCTTGAGCAAAACTTAATTGGGAATTTGCTGGGGTTACTTCTCTTTGAAAGCTTTTCCCTTTTGACTTTACCATAGCCACTAATTCATCCTCACCAGGTTCACATTCATACAAGAGTTTCTCAGACACTTCAGAGATTTGCTGCTGCGAGCTACATTTTTGTATTTCTCTCATACATCTTTCTGATTCTTCGACCACTTTAGCCAAGTCTATGGCTAAGCTTAAGGAGGGGTTTTTGGCCGCCCACAGTCTCTCTTGTATCTTTCTATTATTACACTGAACGATGAGCTGATCGCGAATCAGCTCATCTGCCATTGCACCAAAATTACATTTCACTGAAAGTTCACGTAAGCGTGCAACAAAATCATCAATGGATTCCTCGTTGCGTTGTTTGTGTGTGTAGAACTTAAATCTGTTCATGACCAAATTTTCTTCTTTGGAAAACCTTACTTCAAGTCTCGCTACAGCCTCTTTGTACTCATCAGGTGAAGACATGCCGCTGGATTGTAAGGCGTGAGGAAGGTACTTGAATACTCGTTGACCTTCCTTGCCTAAGGCACTTAATAGTAGTGCTTTTTTCCGCTTAGCAGAAAACTCTTGCCCATCAAGAGCATCTAGGTAATTGTCAAACATGACAATCCAATCTTCCCATGAAGTAGAAGGTGTACCTGGTTCGCTGAGGAATTGTGGAGGTAGAGTTACTGCCACTTGTTGTGCCATGACTATTCAGTTTTAATTGTACTTAAATACCAATTAAACCTATTAAAAACAATGGCACCAAAGCAATGGCACCAACAATTGTGCGTGATTCACTGTTAGGCACAAGAGATGTAACCACCTAGAACCAAGCTGTAACTTAAGGAGAACCGGAATCCTATTGAAGTATGTAAAAAATATAGTTTTGCCAGTACAAGGTGAGCATGTCACCGTGAGGCCAACACACTTGAACTTTCCACTTTGTGCTTTCCAAACTAGGCACAAAACCAATGGTTAATCGCCGATCTCTGTAACCGTGGTTACCAGCTCTCACAACGCTGGTGTTGCAATACACGGAAATAAAGTTTTCCTCTTTTCTTTTTTTTAAATGGAGTCACGTTGCGCGCCGACGTCACCGCGTTAAGCAAATGCGTGGAGGATCTGCGTGGCAGCGATCGCACTCTTGCTAAAGGGAACGCTGAGGCATAAGCGTCGCACCCTAGCAACGAAGGACTTGACGATGAATGGCGCATGCAAGGGAGAGAGCGCGCGATGACTCACCGTTGGGCAGGTGACGTCAGGGTTGTAGCCGTGGTGTCCCAAATTAAATTAAATAACTTATCTCCATGGCGAGTCAATGAGGATGACTCGTTTAAAGGATGGATGGCGATGCAGTGCACGATGGGTTCTTTTCTTGGGGGTGCTGCTTGTCCGGACGTATTCAATTGATGAAGCTGGAAGAAGGCGTGCTCAGCTGTCTGGTCAGCACTGGAACTCGTCGCCAAAATGAAGTAAACGATTGAAGAGACAACGCTGGACTTCTTTCCAAGTAAGTTGAGTTTATTGGCAGGAACGAACAAAGCAAGCACCTCACCAGCTGACCAGACTCCAACTGACCAGTCTGGAATCCCGCTTGGTATCGAGGGCGCATTAGAACTTTACAAGGGTTCTAAGAGGGAACTGGGATAAGACACAAAGGAAGGGCTAGGTAACATTCCCTTGTTAAAGGAAGAAATCATTTACAACAATACCCCAGCCCCCCAACCCCCTTGCTACAACACTGGGTCAGAGTGCTGTTCAATTTAAGTGCTTCGAACCTGCAGCCGCGGTCTGTGGCACACAGCAGCGAGGCAGGCGAAGAAGGGAGCCTGGTGGATGAGCTGATGTAAGACCCCCCACCGCTGGGGTGGCCGCCACCCGCACAGCGGGGTTAGTTTAGCCCAATGTGGTTGCAAGCAGGTGCAGGTGGTTGGCACCAGCACTCGTTTTTGAGAACTGGGATTTATTTTTCCTCCTCAGACTTTGATCCAGAATAAGAGAGAAAGAAGCAGAAAAGAGAGCAAAACGGAGGGGTAAGTTCTATGACAATGACAAAGGTAGCAGATGAAAAAGAGCCCGGAAGAGTGGGATAAAAGTCATGAAGTGTAGGGTGGTGGATAAAGAGGCATGAGGTGGAATCGCGGCTAGGCAGCGTTGGTATTCAACAACCTAGGCATTCAGCAGCACAAGTTGAGGCTCCTAAGAAAAAGCCTGGGAACTTTTTAAAACAAATGTACAAATTGAGCTCTACAACACATGGTTCCAAAGATACATATATGTATATATTTTTACATCAGCATCCTAGTGGGTGAGAAAGCGATAGAAATGAAGCCAGGAAATATGCAATCTTCAGATTTAGCAAGTTGGGCAAAATGAGAGGGAAAAGAGAAAGTCGAGAGATTGTTTAAACTGTCCCATCTTTCTCAAGAAGTACCAACTACATACATACACTGAAGACGAGTGAAGACTCCCATCGCCCTGCAGGGACAGTCACCGATGCCTAATGAATGTGCACGAACACAAGCATTTGACTGCACCCTGTAAGGCAGTCCTTGACTGTTAAATGTTGATGCTCCAAACAGCCTCTCTCCAGTCACCTGGACGCCTCATGGTGGCAGGGGTGAGTTCTGAGTGCTTTCATCCTGTCGTGCTACCATCTGGTGTGGGATTGTGTTTGTATGAAACAAACTCCAGGGGTGTGCTCAACAACATTGATGATACAGATCTACACTGAATAGAATGATGTTTTGGTTGCTTCTGATGTTGCATCGTGGTGTTTAGTCTTTGATCACGAAGATGTGGCAAGTGCTTCAAAAGCATCCTTGAATAGAGGGGCATTACACCTCTAACATCACACGGATAGGATTCTCAACAAGGCTAGATTGAGATCAGAAGATAATCACTTCTTTGATGCTACCCAGGTTCAAACTAAGAAGGGTGATGAGGACCCAACTGGCCACTGCTACGCTAAACTACCGGTATCTCTGGATACCAATTGGTTCTGAGGGCATTCAACATTTTTTTACACTTCCATGCAGGCGTAAAATGTGATAGGAAATGAGTACCGTCCCTACCGAAGCCATTCTACCCACTTCACAGTTGTGACTAACATGTACAAAAATGTCTAGGTAAAACTATAACCACTACATTTGTCAATTGTGCATAAACATACATTAACCTTTAAGCTACTCCCTGCGGCTCCTCCCTTAACTTTAACATTTTTGACCCTTAAACCAGGTTTCCTTTTTACAGGGGGACACACCCTAGCTCAGGGGTCTCCAACCTTTTGTGTAACACGAGTTACTTATGTTCAATGAAAATAATCGAGAGCTACTAATATTATTAGTGTTGTAGTAATGACCACTTCAGACATGATTACATTGTGGCCACCAAAATTACTAGCAGTGACCACCTCAGTGTATCAGGCAGGACTGCCAGCGGTAATGTAAAAATGCATTGGAATGCCTCTGTGTGGGTAATACATGCCAGCCACCGCTGCAGTGCCTGGGCACGAAAGTAGTTTTAGTAAGAAGTCTCCCCAAATGATTTATCACTTAAAGATCAACTTTAATATATTTTGTAAATTCAGCCATTATTCGCCACACATCAATTAAGAGGGTTGTAAGTACACATATCTTCATCTTGAATGCACAGCTCTGGTATGCATCTATTAATTCAATCAAGCAAAGGGCTCCAATTTAGTAGGCCGGGGTGCAATCAGGAGAGCTACTTCCAGGCAGCTGGAGAGCGGAGAATCCTGCTCTAGCACGGCTATACATGATTGCCACAAAGTATGCCCATCAAAAAAGTCCCCTTCTAAGTGATGTTTGTTGACCTGAAGTCAGCCTTGATCTGGTGAACAGAAATCTATTGTGGCTCGCGCTGGAAGGACGTGGACAAAGCTGTCCGCTCATAGCAGCCTTACACAGCCTCCCTACTGAAACAACAGCCTGTGTGCGGTATGGACCAAGAGGGAGTGTTCTGCAAGCTTTCCAATCCCAACAGATGTGCGGCAGGGGTGTGTCCTGGCCCTCTTACTTTTTTTCTCTTTTTTGGATTATGCCGACACACACCTGGAGGGATTAAAGCGTGATACCTCGAGACTAAAAATTCCTATGTTATTGTTTGCCGACAATGCTGTTCTTCTCCCATTGACCGAGCTTTCCATGCACCAATTAATCAAGGGCTCGAGTGCATACTGCCACACGAAGCAGATGCTAATAATTGTAACCAAAACTAAGATTATGATTATGAAGCCAACCTCCACTCATAAAAACAAACTTTTTCTGTTAATAAACAACTATTAGAGCGTGCGGATACATGTGATTACTTAGCTATACGTTTTGATTCCAAGTTAACAAGCTGTGACCACAGAGAGAAAGCAGCTTCCAACTTGAGACAAGCCACTGCTGCCACCCTCAGGTGCAAGTAGAAGATGGAGACCAGCCCCTGTGCGTGGTACTACATGGAGTTGGATTGAAAGCAGTGGCAGCAGTGATTTATGGTGCACACCTATGGGGTCACAATGAGGTTGCGGTGTTACACATGATGGAACAATTCTCAAAGATCACTCTTGCATCTGGGCAGTGGTACTCCCTGGTGGCTCTGCGCTTGGCATCAATCCATCCCTGATGTCATTGTCCTTGTTCCGATTCTATATCGCATCCTCTTGCACTGGAATCAGCAAGCTGGAGTTTGTTTCAAGTCCTTGACGAGACAAAATGTTATAATGGAGTCGGCAAAGCACGATGGATCTCCTATACACTCTGAAGCGACTTGGCTTTTGGTCAGCTCTGGGAAAACCCATCCCTCATGAATTCAGACACACCCAGGTAAATCAAAGAGGCACCATAAAACCAGGGAGGTTTGCCAAAATGCTAAAACCAGGCAGTTGCCTCTTTTATCTAAACTGCTTGGATCACTGCTGGAAGATTGAAACAGAAGTAAAGTCCTGCAGATGCTTTGATACTGTGCAGGGGCAGAATAAACAATGGTCCATTCTGCAGACACCACGCATATGTGGCTTGCCTTGAAGGCTATTGGTAGATATAAAACATGAGTTGGTGTTCTTGCACATCTTGGACATGTGGGTAATTAACTTTTTACACTGGATAAACGCACCATTTTAATGGTATTCTTCATATTTTATGCTATTTAAGTGGCTAAAATGTATAAACAATCATGAGATACATATAGCGCCTAAAGTTTTTAATATTTGTATTCTTTGATATGGCATAATGTAAGGGCTTCAAGTAGGTGTTCATAAAGCTTGTGCTGATAACAATCAATAAATAAAATAAATATAACACTCTAGGCAGACCCAATCCTTAAATTTAACCTAAAATCTTACCCTAATCTTAAAACTAACCAGTATCCAATCCTAGCCGTAAAACCTTCCCTTACGCCAGTCCTTACTCTGACACTAACCTCAGCCCTAAAGTTAACGTAACTCAAACCCATTACGCCATCCCTAACTCTTACACCAATCCTAACTGTAATCTTCACCCTTGCCTTAACCATTATACCTTACATTACACATCATACCATATTGTCACTTCGCACTAGCCGCTAAACATAATCCTAAAAGCCTCCTAAAACCTTACATGACCACGACTATCATTGATTTTTGTATAGTACCCCTTTCCATAGTCTACTATTCTACATTTGTACTTTTTGTCCCTCCCTTTTTTTAAATGTAGTTCTTTTTGACTTTTTTCCAGCAAACTGTTTTCTCCACCACTTCTGCTGAGACTTTGTTGCCTACATTCATTCCACTTTCTGTAGAATTATTATCTTTAGTTATACCTGACCTGATCACCTTTCCACTACTCCAGTCTAACATCGTGACCGCTATGGTTCTTGCAAAGAAAAATTGTGGTCTCCGAGGACCAGTTCTACATTAAAGCCACTGTAGAGAGATGCCTTATCGCCTCTCCACCTATGACCAGAAGAGGGCACCTAAATGCAATATATGGTTTGAAAAAAGTACCTTGTTGCTTCAGGGAAAGAAGGGACAAAATGCCATTTTGCTAATGATGTGTATCATGTGTCTTCAACCTTCTTTTTTAACCTTTACTAGTTTTACAACCGCTAATGATGCAGAGCAAAGCAGTAATGATTTGTGCACTAATTGTGTGGCAAGCAATGTTCCCTCTAATATTTTTCCTCTGTGTGCGGCAGTATAAGGTCTATGTGCGCTGGAACCAAGGCTATGTGCGCCAGTAACCAGACCGCGTGTGTGGGTGCAGCGCCAAATATCACTCCAAACGTTTGCTTAAAAAAAGTGAAAAGACAGTGCATTTCCTCACATACAGATCCAAGTGAACGGTGCTAAAGCAGGTTTGAAACCATCCCACATGTCAATTTGAAACCTTGGCAGCTATGTTGCTGCATTTCTTTTCTTAAAAGAGCTGGGCTGCGGGTGATTGTGTGCATTTGTTCAAGTTTTCATGTTAATTTCAGCTCATGATGGGCGCTGCGATTACCATGGAAACTTTAACAAATCCTCTCTTTGAGCAGGAAAAATAAAATTATAATAACGTTATTATTATAATTTTACTTTTTGCAGTTTCAGGGCTGGGTCAGGGTAGGGCCGGATCAGGCTTTCGACTAACGCATTTTAATGCTGGTGTCCGCATCACCGCATTAAAATGCATTAGTCCCGTATTCTAGCGCCCTCTGTCAATACTGCATTTGAGGCAGACTGCCAATGAGGCAGCACCAGCACGCTAAAATTGTCTAACATATTCATATATGCAACTGCACCTTCAAATTTAAAATGCTATGTGTCAGAAATAGAATATTCATGAACAGCGCTGAGCAGGCAGGCCAGAGTTTAACAGATCAAAAAGCTGTGCCCCAACCAGCCTTCCGGTGAGTCTACGCTGGGGGTACCAGCCATCACGTGGGTGATCCATGGGGCGGGTCTTGCCTGCTGTTTTCCCACAATCACACCACCCTTTTGGTGACCAGAAGCGCACACATGCTTCGAAGATTGGACACACCGGCGGATGGTAGGTTGGTTTTCCTTCCTGCACCCTCCAGCAGAGAAGTCACATTACCTGAGCCTCTTGCGCAGGATGTTATAGTTTTACAGCCTGCTGGGCCCATTCCCTCCTAAGCCCCCGCATCAGCCTGGACAGAGATTGTTGACAAAACAGTCAACTTCTCAGCCCCTGCCGTGCCCTCTGAACATGTGTACTTTCGTGAACCTGAGGCACAGTATTGGTCTTGTCACTTGATCCTGGTACTTGATTGTCGTCAGAGCGGCACACAAGACCACTCTCCTGAGGGAGCACATTCCCTTGCTAGACCTTAGAAGCCCTGGTGTCTTGGCACCAGCAGGTGGACCCTAGCAGTGGCAATTGTGGGTTAACCTTAAAGGCTTGTCCACCACAATCCATACTGAAGTTCACCTCCAGTCTTGCGGGCAGGCCTATGAAGCACAGTCACTGAGGTCACAGGACCCTTGAGCAGGGTGACTCTAGGGCGGTGCGATCGCACTGGGCGCTGACTTCGGGTGGGGTGTCATGCTTGCAAGTATATTATGTTTCTAAAAGCACTTGCTGCCTCCTTCCTGGCCTCTAGCAATTTTAGGCAACAATAAAAATGTCATGATAACTCCGGTGATTAATGTTCTTCCTAGAGAGAGATGGAGTTTTGTCAAGTGGAAGTTTTGACTCATGGAAAGGTAGCGCAGAGGGCTAATTTGCCTGCTGCAAAGAACATGTACCATCCAGATCACAAAGTGCACATAATGTAAATGGGTCAGTGGGTTACTGCTTTTGTCAGTGAGATCCTTTTGGTACTTGCAGTTTATAAGTCAAAATCCTAAAATAGAACAGTGAGCTATTAACTTTCATCTAAGAGCTGCATGTTTTTCCCCAGTCTGATTATCCTAATGTTGCAAAAAGGGTTCATTTGAATAGAAATCAATTCTGGTTATTAAAGAGAACCCCCAATCATGGTATTACGTTCTAATTTCAGTGTGTTTCTCCAGACCAATCACTATTAAACTATGCTGCGTACTAGTATGGATGTCATGTGACTCCTACACCTTGTAGTTCTTTGTCTTATGTAACATTTGCTATACAGAGATTTACACACATATGATTAATTGTCTCTGTGTAATGAGTGTGATGTAAAGTGCTCTGCCACCCTACACTGGTATGAGTGGCGCTGTAAATCAAGTTAAATTCATCTGAGCGAGAGTATGGTTATCGAGCCTTGAGGGGCACTGTTAAAGGATGGTAGTGAGGGAATCAGTGGCGGAGGGAGTCATTGAGAGGGCACCAACAAACATTGTCGCACAGAACTCCACCAGCACTCATGCCGGCCCTGCCCTTGAGCCCAGGCCGCCTCACCCATTGGTCCCTCCGTTGGCCTTGTTTCAGCAGTAGTAGCTGTAACTCACCAGGGGTCGGCAATGCATGATTTGCAAGCACACCAAACTAAGTTCACAATCTTCACAGTCTCTCTGCTTCATGCACAAGCACTTTTAACTTGTGCTGCCTGCTTTGGGGCCACTGGAATTATGCACCATTGGAAGACAAAATTATGCTGCAGTGTTGACTAAATTATGCAGCAAAAAGAGGTTGCAATGTAATGCAGTATATTTTCTGATACTTTATGATTTTTACATTTTTACAGACGCTAAGAGTCTCTGGAAAAATGTTGCCTTATTAGTACCAGTGTAACATACAAATCCAGCAGTGACAAAGGTGATCAGTCAACCTTTGCAAAGGGCCGTCCACTTTGCAGAAACACTAGTCACATTTTTTAGTAACATTTGATCCATTTGAGATACAAACAATTTATTAGTTAAAATGGTCAAATTCTGCAGCAGATGATGCATTATGCGGTAAATATTGCAGAACCAGAATTATATAGAAAACATTTGCAAACTAGGATATTTTGCCATCATGCTTGAACTGCTCTTGTGGAAAAAGGGAGAAGTGCTGATGACAGAAGCTGAATGGCTCGGAGTCAAATGGTTTCAGTCCTGCCAAGTACCACGCATCAGGCGTTAGACTAACGCATTTCAGTGTGGTGCTCCGCACTGAAATGCATTGTCAGGCATATGCATAGTCAGCGTGTCAGCATCTGTCACTGTACTGAAGGCTGCCTAAAAGTGTGGCAGCTCGCAGCGCGCCTACCGTGGTGTGCGCAGGCAGGCTTGGAGCTCGCCTGAAGGCTAACACTCACTGCTACAATGTAGCAGAAATCATTCATTATACTGTGTCTTCAAGCATGGCGATCGCAGCATCCCGCTCCCTACTGCAGCTCGCACCAGCCAGGGCCACAGCCACAGCCTGTGTACTGTCAGCTCCCCTTCGAATTCAATTATTCATTGCCGCAGGAAAGGAAGACCGAGAGGAGTGAGAGACACTGGTGCAGTGGCCGCCTCGACAGCCCCACTGCTGAGCAGCCCTTTAGCCCTGCTACGTGCCACGTCGTCAGCAGTGCTCATCTTGCGTCGCCTATACAGTCCTGCATTACACTCAGGAGCTGAAATGGAGACCGAATACTGCAGCACCGAGGGAGAAACAGCTGGGGACCCTGCTGTCTGAGGTACATCACACACGTGTGTCTGACGTCATGTGTGTCCCCCTTCTTACTTCAGGCGCTTGCCAGTCTGCCGGCTTGTATTATGGTGCTCATTGGGTGCTGGCAGGAGGTGTGTATTCAAGCTGGTGTGCAAATATGGCAAAACAGGCATGCGGCTACTGCAGGGTGTCCAGCTAATTGCACAGTTTGATATGGCTAATGATTTGGAGATCACGGCATGGTTATGACTGCCTGTGAGTAGTGGGACTCACTGTCCATCCTCGACGACACTGGAGGCGGGCTGGGGACCGGCGGTAAACCTGAATTGCCGCGGCTGCAGTGGCTCAGGCCTGAGCCTGCCAGTACCTCCAGCCTCCTGGCCAGCCTTGGCAGAGTCTGCATCACTGCCTCCAATGGAGCGGCACCACCACCGTAGTCCGAATTGACTCCCATCTGCGGCCTAATTAAGTTAAAGTATCTAGGCTGTATGTGGCAGAGCGCGATCAGGCAGCTGCAGCCTGCGTTGCCTCCTGGTGTTAATGCTCAGAAGGTGACATAGGTGGCTCAACTGGCACCCTGTAAGGTGTGTAACTAACTGAGTGTTTCATGTTGTTGGCGCCTCTCTGACATCGGGTCCCTGTTGGCAGGTAACCCACGTAACGTCGGAGAGGCCCAGACCCTAAGCTCTACTGATTTTGCTGAGAAGGAGGGACCCACCACAAAGGCTGACAATCTCTGTTTGGCAAAGGCTGGAAGCACAAGCCTCAAAACAACACACAACCGAAAAAAAACAGCTCCTGAGCATGTGTGAAACGCCTTGATTTAATATATTGCAAAGGAGCTCTCTGATATTTATATGATTTTATGACTTAGACATGACTCTGATAAATGGAAGTCATTTAACAATTATTTCTAACGCTGTGCACCAGTTAATTCAGAGTTTCCCAATCCTTAAATGAGTGTAATTTTTCATATTTATATGTTTCCCTCATCTTCATAGCTTGATTTTGCTCGTAAGAAAGTATCACTCATACTCGTTAAAATGTCACTCATGATTACTCTGAAATTATGAAAATGTCACACATGGCAATCTGAAACCTGGGCAGCTATGTGGTTTGCGCTTCTGCATATGCACCTGGATGCAAATGCCGTGTTTGTAGGCTTCCTGCATTTCTTATCTTAATAGAGCGCAGCTGCGGGGTGATTGTGCGCCTTTGTTAACGTTTTCATGTTAATGGCAGCGTCCTTCATGAGCTGCAATTAACATGAAAACTTTAAAAAAGGCACACAATCACACCGCAGCCCAGCTCTATTAAGAGAAGAAATGCAGCAAGTCTGCAAACACAGCGTGTGCTTTTAGGTGATTCTAAAAGTACACGCTGTGTTTGGTGCTGCATTTCTTGTGTTTTCTAGAGTGTGACTGCGAGGCATATCGTGTGCTTTTGTTTAAAGCATTCATGTTAATTGCAGCTCGTCACGCTCTGCAATTAACACGAATACTTAAACAAAAGCACACAACGAGCCCACAGCCGCACTCTAGAAAACAAAGAAATTTAGCAAGTGCTCCCTCCTTAGGAGGGAGCACTTGCTAAATGCCTCTTCCTTAGCAAGTCAGAAATACCCGTTTTTCGCGCTGCTTCGGCGGCGCGAATGCTCTCAGGGATGTGTGTGCGCGCCACACACACAGCAGTGCGCGCTCGGGGGCACTGAGGTGCGCGGGCACCCAGGCGCGCACCTTCAAGGGAACACTGGTGGCAAGTATTATAATATGTCCTATTGCTGCACATGCTAGGATAAGTCTACGTAGTCAAATATGCCTTACTAATTGGAGCCAAGTGTGCAAGCAGACAGAGTAATGTCTGGGCTAGGCAGGTGAGTCTGAGGCAGCTGGATTAAAATATAGCCGATTACAATATAAGATCTCGGTGACAAACCTTTGAGAGGTCATGTACAAGTTTCCAGATATATGCGTACAAAGTCATACGTCCCGGGGACAATCTTGGATTCACTCAATGGGTCATCAACCTCACACAAAGCTGGCCAAAGTCTTGACGTTTTCTCGCAAATCCTTAAACAGTCCTTATCATGGTCTGACTGTGCCCTCATCGATATCTGCAGAGTTCAACACAAAGACAACCCCAGCTGCCACAAACTCCAGAGGTTTGTATGTTGTTGCACCAAGGATATTGTGCTGCATAACTAAATACTTATAAGGTCCCAAAAGCGAGACCTATTGGCTATGCCAATGCTTGTTAATGAATACAGTGTCTATTCAATACATCTTCGAAGTCACTGCCTATTTCACCGCTTGTTAGTTGCAAGCGCAAAAGCATGCCGGCGGCAGCCCTTTTTACATGCAGCCCCATATAAATACCGCTTTCACCAGCCAGGCTCCAGCTAAACCGCTGTGTTGATATGCCCATTCGAAGAGATGGCCTCTCATTCAGGGTTTTCTCCATTTCTTGCAGCCACCGGTTACTCATCAACCCTGGCTCATGTTTACCTGGAATACACGCCAGCTAGTCATATGAGTAAGTTTTATATATTTGAGCATTGTCCTTATACTCCTCCCTGGTACCTGCCCATGACACTGATGGCAGTGGCTCCTTTCTGTTTCTGTTTTTAGGAGCCTGCGAGGCCCTTTCTTCTCCACTTCAGCCTGAATCCTTCTTGCTGCTTTGGTAAATAACTACCTTAGAGTACTTTTTCATTAAACAGTACCCCTTGTTTACGCCACCATACTGATTTAACCTTATCCCTTATAGGTGCTTCCGCGTCTATGTGCCCTAGTCCTGATGAACACCCCGTCCGCAAGGAATAAAGCTCCCTGCTACATATAGGGGTCAAAACGTTGATCATTTCTCTCTTTCAAACATGGATGACAGAGATTGTTTATCTGCATCCCTTTGATGTTTTGATTTTTCATATATGTACAAGCCAGTTAACTGGCTGGATAGGTTGTAAATATTGAATTTTGATGCTCACATGTACACTACCTTTCCTTTCCTCACATCACACACTTTTCACAACCCTTCCTCCCCTTCTCTTAGGTTGCACCATTTTTAACCTTTAAGATTTACATGTATTGTACTCTGTATATGAATTGATTATTCTAATTGGTGATGAGATTAAATCATAATCATTTGATGGTATAATCCGAAGGTGGTGTTGTCAAAAGTTTTTAGCAACATAGACCATTTGTGTATACTATTGTATTTTTTGTTTGATTACCTTCCACTGGGACAATTCTTTTTGTACCAATTTGCACCCAAGTCCAGTGGATTTGCGGGTTACCCCATTGATACTTAACTCACACTACCAGGCTGGGCACACCTCTATGGTGACCAAGTCTGAATTAAACAAATTTAGGGTTCCACCATTGTGTGTGTGGTGGAATTAGGAATTCTGAGCTTAAGTGATGCCCACTCCCCACAGGAAGTGATTATCTAGGGGTCGTGGTGACCCCAGGGGTAAGTAGCCCATTGGTTACTACACCTCACTACCCTTAATGCCCCTAAATTGAGTATTTAGGGGACACCCTGATACCAGGACTTCAGATTACGAGGGATGCAAAAAAAGAAGTGGGCCAAGCAGACTGCTGATCCAAGAACCGAGGAGCATGACTGACTTGATGCCAACTAACGGTGGTTTGGCGAACTCTGACCCGCCAGTGGAGTTTGCAGAGTTTTGCCAACTTTGCACTCTGCTGGAAATGCATAGTTCGGCAAAAACGCCAATTCTGCAGCGTGATGGAGTTTGTCCCAGCTGCCCACCACTACTCCTTAGTCTTACCTGAATCTGGTGTTCTCTGTGCCCGGGCTGTTCTCTTCTTGTCTCCTCGTCCTTGGCAGTGCAAAACCCCTACGCTGCAGGACTCGCGAGGACTACTCATGCCCGCGAGTGCACCCATGCACGGTCCTCCCAATTCCTGCAGCGAAGCGGTTTCACTTCCATTACAGCCCAGGAAGGACGGCAGTGGAGAAACACTGCTGATCACCGCCATGGCAGACTGAGGTAAGACGTAAAGCAGGTGGCAGTCTGGGGGTCAGGAACCCTCCAGGTCTGCTGCATGCATAGTTAAGAGGAGCGGAATTCCACTTATGTTTTTAGGCAACTCTGTGGAATTCAGTGTAGTGCCACTCCAACTCCGCCCACCCTTAGTGCCAACCCTGCCAGTTTGCCTGCTGCACCCAACTCTCATGGAGCTCCTGACTCGTCCTGCCACTGTACAGACTCCAAGCAACATGGAGGGCTGCCAGTTCATCACAATTTGCCAACTATCCCTTGGAGTAGAGGAACCACTCCCCTGCAGCCGCAGGCACCAAAGAAACAAGACCCGGTACACCGACCTGCCACTTACGGGGACTATTGCTGCAGTCACCCAGAAATAGGTAGCAGTGCTCCTAATGGTCAGGTCGGTCCTCCCTCTAAGTGTGGGGACACCAGGTACAACCAGAGCCGCAGAACACCAATACCTGGAGTTACCAGAACCCTTGCAGCAGCAAAGGCTTGTTGTGTCCAGTCCGGACACCAATGCCGAGGAAGACTCACCTGCAAGTCGAGGGACTTCAAGGACATAGAGGCCCACACGAAGACTGGTCCCGTTGTCCTTTTTGTCCCTCTGCGTCAGAAAGGCAGACCAAGAGTGAGTCTGCGACCGCCACCACCCGACACCTAATAGCACCTATGCACCTGCACTCCAAGGCCCGAGTCTAAGAGAGGTTGTGGTGCCAATGGGGTCCCCGGTCCAGGGGTGGGTGGAGCTCGTGGAGTTGCACCACGTGGAATTCCGCAGAGTTGCATAAAAACTCTGTGGAATTCCGCGTAGTTCAGTGAGCAGGCAGAGTTGCTCCACTCACCCACCCCTAAAAGATGAACAGTTGTCACAAGAAAGGGAATGTAAACATTTATATTGAAACGCAACACTACTGGGAGGTTTGTCCTAAACGAGGTGTTGATTTTGTCAATAATATAAATCCCTGAAACATGAAGTCTATTTTCCAGGTTTTCATTGTGCCTTACTTTTGTAGTCCCTCATTTCCTCCTAGGCTGGCCAGCCGGAACTCCCTTTTTGCCCTGCACATCCAACTTGGAATTGCATACTTAAAATGGAATGGAGGCAGTGTCAAGATTCAGTGAGGGCAGCTTGTTTTACATGAAATTCAGGTTAGAAAATGGCCACGTTCACATTAGCACTGCCATTTGATTTTCTCTGCGGCTGTAAAATCGAAGTGTAGCGACAAAACTGCGTTGTTCTTAGCCTTTTCTAAACAAGTTCACTTACCAATGTTTAGCTAGCAGTTGCCTCAAGCCCAAGTTACAGCAGGTGCACCTGGGCCCATCCCATACAGTGTGCTGACACTTACCTGTGCTCAGAAGAGTCTTTCCCCTGAGTGCTGCTCACTGGACCTCCAGTCCTCGCTGGGATGCCCAATTTTCCTTATCTAAGCATTTTGGTGACTGAGCCGCCAGCCCCTAGGGGGTGCTGCTCAGTCTCAGCAGGAGGATCGGGTTCTGCCTGCAAGGTGTGCCTGTCCGATTCTTCTGGCCCTTGGCGTCCCAGTGCTCTGTTCTCGGTGGGTGCTGTCCAGTCACAAGGCGCTGTGATGCACTGCCACTCGGAGCTTGCAATGCTTCAGAACTTGCGGCAGCTTCGGCCCCGCCCGCATCATCTCCACCCGTGACGTCACAGCTCAGAGCTGCCTCTGCGGCCGGTGCTGAGAGTGCACTCTTAAAGGGTCCACATGAGGCACTCAGACCCTGCCACTCCCTGGAGCCCCGGGATGAGAGGGCGTAAGCAGACTAGCTTCGGAACACCCCTGCCTATGTTGTGTTTCCTTCCAGAGCTATAATGAATGGTGGGTGGTGAGGGCAAACTCCGCTACACAGCGGAATCGGAATTGTTTGCTGGACTCCGCGCTCCGAGCCGAGCACGGAGGTGCAAAATTCCGAAAACCCCATCCATGGAGCAGAGTTAACCGCCCACCCTTACCCCAGACCCACAAGAGCTAAGCCCATCCTTGGGTTTGCCCAGACTGGACTTCCAGTCACCGCCTCCAGCCTATCTCTGCCAGCCCCCCTCCAACTGCAAGAAACTCCAGCACCGGATCCAATGCCAAAAGACACCAGTGCACCTGAGCACCACAGCCTGAGGAGAAGTGGACCAAGGGTGTCCTTGTGTGCCCGAGGATCTCAAGGGTCAAGGGTCCCAGTCCCAGAGGTTACCTGTTGATGTGGCCTTGAACTTTGCCGCATACTCACCTTAAGTTCTGAAGAGCAGTCCTGGAAGTTGCTGCTAAGTTCCCGAATGCAATACATTTTTTTCCTCCGTAGGATAACATTACCGATCCAGAAATTGCACTGTGTCCATTTTTGAAAACTGTAAAATTTCATAACTCAAAAAGTACTTACCTGTTATTTTTATAAATTGGTGTCGGATTTCTCTATTAAATGTTCGTTTTATTTACTGCCTTTGTGTATGCAATAAATGCTTAGCACTAGTCTCTGCTGTGCCTAACTGCTTGCCCACACTACCAGAAAAGAGAGCATTTGGGATGCCATTCATGCCTTTGTAATTCCTTTGGGATTTGCCTGGACTCTTTACACAGTGTACCTCTTTTTGGTCCACTACTTAAAGAGCCAGCTTCTTAGATTGGTGGTACAGCAGCGGCGTCCAAACTTCTCATTTACTGCACCACTCTGTCAGTATCGTGATTCCACTAAAGAATCCACAATTGACTTTAGATTGCTAAAAATATTCTTTTTCTCAAATTTTTCAATTTTTCCACAAATTTCTAATCTGGTCTGTTAGGTCCTTGGTTAAGTCCTCCAGTCCTTGTTGTTTAGAAATGTAAAAAGTATCCTAGACAGGGATGCCCTTTTAAAAATAAAGTCTGGTCGATTTTCTTAACTTACTTAAAAAGTCCCAACTGCTCTAAAACCATGTCTGAGACAGAGGGTAGTTCCCGCGTTCTCAACCTGAGTCCTTACAAAAATCTTAAGGTGTCCAAACATAAAGAAATCAGCTAGGTATTGGACCTGGTCATGGGGCCTCACCCTACTAAAGCTCACCTGCAGAACCTGCTGGCTAAGAATGATAGGACCATGCCTAGGGAAGAAAATACAAATAATATGGAAGAGGGAAATGGTAGTGAGGATGATGAGGAAGTCTCCAATTCACCTAAACATAGTACCTTTACTGGGGGTACATCTGGTAGTACCACAGATGCACTAGATGGGGAAGATGCAGGTCTTCAAAAACTAGCTAGGAGACTAGCTGTAGAGGCCAAACTCTTGGCCATAGAAAAAGATGAGATGGACCTAGGTCCCATCTTTGGTGGCAGCAAAAATTCAAATAGGGAGAGAGAGGAAACTTTTGATCCGAAAATCCCCAAAGGGATTGTCCCCAAATATTTTGAAGGTGACAGCATAACCAAGTGGTTCTCTGCCTTTGAGAAGGCTTGTAGAATGAGGAGGTTACACTAGAGACACTGGGGCTCTCTACTTTGGAAACTGTTCTCAGGTAAGTGCAGGGATAGACTCCTGACACTGAGTGAGACAGAGCAGAGTCCTATGACCCCATGAAGGAAACCCTGATTGTGGGCTTTGGACTTATCATTGAGGAGTACAGGATTAGGTTCAGGGAGACTTAGAAAACTATGATTCAGACCTGGGTAGATTTGGGGACTTCTCAGTAAAAACTCTAGGTGGCTGGCTAAAAGGTAACAAGGTGCAGGATAATGAGGGACTCTGTAATTTGATTATGAAGGGAAAAAAATTAGCAAACTGTACATCAGAAAAATTGCATCTGTATCTAGTGGACACATCACTTTCTAGTCCAAGTGAACTGCCTAAGAAAGCTGAAGAGTGGGTTAGGACGAGGATTCCCAAAAGGCCTGACGGGAGAGTTTCCAAGAAAGGGGGTTCATCTCCCAGAAGGGATAGGAAGGAGGTGGCAAGTCCTCCAAAGAAACACCTCCAGAGACTCAGGCTCCAAAAAAGATGGATGGTACATCCCACCCCACCTCTAGTGATAAACAGTGTAATGGGGACCCCATGCTTTAAAAAGTCATGGACTGGCGGCCCGGCTTTGATTTTCAGCAGGTTGGGTACTACAGAGGGGACTCAGCTTGTCCCAAGTAAAAGGTAGGCACAGGGGTTGTCAGTGTAGCCTTAGAGGGTTACTCCTCAGATGAGGAAATCCTTGTAGCTTTTAACTGGGAAACTGGGCAAGAAGGTGAGTTGGTGATTCCAGAGGAAAGTAGACACTTCCATCCTATGGAGGTAAATGGAATCCCAATCACTGCCCTGAAGCGTACTTGCGCCAGTCACACCATTGTGCTTGACAGGCTGGTATCCACAGACTAGTATTTACCAGGGGAGACTAGACAAGTAAGAGTTGTCCAGGAGTGGCTTAAGTACCCTCAAGATTGCTGGGTCTCTTAGTTGGCTGGTACTCAGTTCAGACCTCCCCCATGACTGACTCCTTGGGAATGACCTCCCACAGGTTGGTCTGAGCCTAAAAGAGTTACTGGTCCAGTACCAGTCCTCTCCCAAAGATTCTGAAGGAACTGAACCTGTAAGTAGTAGAATAAGGCCTCAGAGAAAATGCAAGAGGAACAAGAGTAGGAGAGGTGGGCAACTTTTAGAAAAGGTTCCAGTGTGCCAAGGAGGTTCTACTCCAGTAAGGAAGAACTCCAGTGTTGGTGGCACTGGTGAAGCCTTAACTGCCCCAAAAGAAGTCCTGGCTAGTCAGGCAACTGTTCAGCAGGAGGATATGGCCCCTCAGCTGACAGAAGAGAGAGTGGAATGACGGTGTTTGCTATAAGATGTAGTTATCCCCCACTCCAAAACAGCAGAAAGGCCCCCTGAACCCAAAGAAGCCTGTGTGTTAGCCCATCCACCTGTGGGTAGAGATCTAAAGGTGTGATTCTCTGCTGGGTGTTAGCCTTCATGGCTGCAGTGTCCTTGGCATGGTGGTCTGACCTCATGTTAAATAGCAAGTTAGGTACTCTGACCCTGCTGGTCATGGTGGGGTTACTCTAGGTGTGGATAACCTCTTTCGGTAAGCTGGGGGTTGCGCTGGCTACGATAGAGTTAGCAGAGGTAGCTACCTCCATCCCCAAAGAAAGGAGACGGAGTCAAACAGTTCAAGTGCAGTTTAAAATAGGTCCTGTTACTATTGGGATAGTCCAGTTGCCCAGAGACAGTGACCTGGAAAGAAGGATATGAGTCAGAGAAGGCCCTGCAACAATGCAGCCTGTTCCCCTACTCTCTTCCTCACCTGACAAATTAGGAAGACTCTCCCAGGGTGTGGCTGTGTATTCTGACTTGTCGGCTGGGTGGTGGGGTTGTGTAGGGAACTGGGTTTTTGTTGCAGTTACGCCCCCACACACTTTTTGCCCCCTTTTTAGCCATTAGATGCTGATTTTTTACTCTGACAGTGCATTGAGGCCTGCTAACAAGACCTCAGTGCCAGTGCTCCTTCGCTAAAACAAGGTAAAGTCTAATTGTGCTACAACTGACAAAGGACTTTAGCACTCCTGTAAGTCTCCAGTAAGTGGTACGACAGGTACCTAGGGCAGGGGTACTAAAGAGGGCCCCTAAGGGCTGCAGCATATCTTATGCCACCCTAAGAGACCCACATTCAAATTCCACCCAGACTGCCAGTGCAGGCTGCGTAACATGGTGCAAACCATGAGTGAAAACACGACATGGCACACTCCAGTGTGTCATGCCAAAATCACTGCATCTAATGTATGTCTGTCACCCCTACAGCAGGCCTTGAGCCCTAAGGCATGGTGCATTATATTTTATGGAAGGACATACCTGCATGAGCCTATATGCATTTGTGATATCTAGTTCTTTTGCTAGATATTGCAAGTGAGCAGGCAAGCCAACTTAAGGTATGTACTGGGCACTGGTCAAAACGAGTTCCCCAACTACATAATGGCTTCACTGAAATATGTGGTATTTGGTATCAAACACTTCATATTAATAAACCCACTCTGATTACAGTGATGGATTTATTAATCCTGGCTCCCAGATGGCACCTTAGAGGTGCCCCCTGGTAACCTACCAACTACTAGTGTGCCGAAGGAATGGTCTTAGTCAGCCTGCCATCACAGATGAGTTTCTTCTGACCCCCAGGGGTGAGGGCCTTTGCTCTCAGGAGGTCAGAAACAAAGCCTGCTCGGGCAGAGGGTGCTTACACCCTCACCCACAGGATGACCTATGAATTAGCATTTAAAAGCAGGACGCTTCAAAGAGCCCACTGCCTTTGGTATGCGAATCTGGCTTCCCTCACAGGAGAGAATGCCGACCCCCTGCACTGAGCCATTTGGTCCCAGGGCAGGTGGAAAAATTAGCTATGCAGGGGGCTTGTAACATGACTAGGGTGACCAAGTCTGAAATGAAGACCAAATTTAGGATTCCACCCTCGTGCGTGTGGTGCAATTAGGGGAAACGTCACTTTTGACGAAGGCTGTTAAACGAAAAGCCTTTCTTCCGAAAGCGAAACAACGACAACGGGAATACCACAACAGGCATTACAACTACGTCGTTGAAACGCCAGTGGTTATGCCAATTGGTATTACCATGTCAGGAATTACAACAGCGTCTTTATAACGCCAGGCAATATCACGACGTCGTAATAACGTCTGTGGTTATCCCAAATGCTTCATAGAATGCTTGTGCGAACTGTGACTTTTTTTAATGTTTATTGCTTTAAAAGCACGTGAGACCATGTTCCTTGTCCCAGCAAGTTTAAAGCTTAAATAAAAATGTCAAGATTGCTCCGGTGATTAATGTTCTTCCTGGAGAGAGACCGGAGCTTTGTCTGGTAGTGGAAGTTTTGACTCATTGTAGCAGAGAGTTAATATGCCTGCTGCAATGAACGTGTTGCATTCAGATCACAAAGAGCATATACTATAAATAGGTAAAAGGGTTAGCAATTTTGTCAGAGAGATCCATGCAAACTGTAAGAATAAATTAGAGCTACATGTTTTTTTGCAGAGTCCTTCCTTATGCTAATATTGCAAGAAGGGTTCATTTGAGTAGAAATCAATTCTTATTATTAAAGGCCATAGCATACTCAGGAAGTACCTGCAAAAGTTAGAGAATAGGTTAATGAGCAAATTGACACCAAAACAACTAGAGAAATGATTTTTTAAAGTTTTAAGGTAAAAGGCACCAAGAAAAAGAAAAGCGCCAATCATTAGTTACTGTTGCAGGGTTGACCAGCACCTAGGTGCAATTTCATGCTGACAGCAATGAAATGCAAGTTGGATACACCAAGCTGGTTCGTCCTAGCCAAAGATTTTACCTTCTGACTTACTCTCTGAAATGGAAGTCAAAATCCTCCAGGGGCAACGTTAAAGTCTGTGTCTTATGAAGTTCTATTCAATGCAGATAGCCACAGGACCTGCTGAAGGTGTTTGCTTTGATCAGAATAGCTCTGAGCAGGAGAAATTCAAATTTGCAGCTTACAAAGTGGTCGCTTCGGGCATATACTTTTTACATTTTCGCCAGATCAATATTTCTATATTTAGACTTAGCACCTTATTTAGAGTTTGGTGAATGAAGGGTCTGCCAAACTTAGAATCATCCACTTGCCCTGCAGACAACTCTGCACATTGACAGGAACCACTGTTGAGGTGGTTCCTGTCAGTGTATGAAAAGTTTGATGGACAGTACCATCAGTCATGATGTCTGGCTGTTAAATGTTTCAGTTGTTTTTTGCTTTCAAAAACTATGACCGCGACACCCTGAGAGTTTTCTCCAAGGGTGTGAGAGTTTGTTTCTGAAAAACAGATAATGACCACCTCAGCTTGGGAGTTTTTTTCCCAGGGAGTGGGGGAGTCATTAGTGTTTTTTTTTCCTGTGCCTTACCACCAGGTTTTTCTGTGCAGTGATAAACAGGGGAAAAGCCTTTAAGCCGATTTCCTCTATTCAGTCGGGACTTCAGGGGACATGCTCCATTGACAGAACCAACAAGGTTTCTGTCCATGGAATACTATGGTCTGCTAACTCTAAATGAGGTAGGGGACACTTAGTTTGGCAGACAGGATACTCCGTCGAATATGCAATGGAGTATCCTGTCCGCCAAATTCTAAATCAAGCCTAAGTCTTTTTTTAAGGGGCACAAAATCCTCTTATGAGGCAAGCCTGAAGCTGTATCCTACTGTTGTATACTTCATAGGGTGTCCATAAACGGGCTTTCTAGACTCATGTCCTTATATAGGCATAACCCAACCTGCCCTTATATAGGCGTAGAATCCCAGGCCTTATTTAGGCATAAACCATGCACACCAAATACAGGCATGGCTTCCGACATCCGTCCACCCTAACGTCTCAACGAGTCCATGAAAAAACAGACCCTCAGGCTGCGGGAGTTTCCCTTGCCCAGGACTATTGATTTCTTCAAGGACTCATACATTATGCATGAACCTCTTATTCCCTAAGGGATTCATTCATGACGTCTTTCGCTGCCCAACTCACGTCAATGCTACCATTTTCAGGTATAAATATACCTTCCCAAACCCCTGTAAATCAGAGGAGACCTCGACTTCAGAGGAGCCCGATTCCCGGCCAGACGCACTGAGAAGACACTGTCATTCCTGCACGCAGAGAGTCCAGCTTCCAGTGATCTAACTTCCCTTGCGGGGTGTTGGAGTTCGAGTCCGGATAGAGATTCCTACCTCTCTCATTCTTCAGGTATGGAGCAGACTAGAACCTAGAGGGACTCTTGGCATACTAGACTCTTGGCATACTAGGCATAACTTACTCTTGGTATACTCTAGTCAGGAATACAGCACCTACTTCTACTTCTCCCTATACCTAGGATAGGTTAGGTACACTGGGATAGAACTAGGGTAGAAACGCATCGTATGAGTACTCGCATTTTTAGGTTGTGTCATTTTATGTAAATGCATACATGCTAAAAAGATAATGCTGACGCAGTATTATTTATTTTTACTGCTCACCTTGTACATTATTTATCTCGCATACTGTCTTGTGATCATAACAGCACATATAACTTACAACAGAAACAAGACTGTTCAATAAATCCTTTATTGAAACGCCCGTCTGTTATTTCTGTGTAACTCTGAGAATAACTGAAACATGCACGACAGAGCTGAGTGAAATGGTTATCTATTGTTTCTACGACTCTGGGACACATCCTGATTCTGTAAGGGAAACACAGTGGTCATGTTCTGCGGCAGCCAGAAACTAATCCCTTCTTGTCGTCAAGAAGTTTCTAGTGGCCTCTGAGCTAGCTGGCACAAGTAATTAAGTTTAATATACTCGATAGGGACATACCGACCTTAGTCCTATGTCAAACCTATAGGATATATTATTCCAATGCGCAGAGCCTATAAGGGAAATAGGAGCTACACTACATGGCGCCCAAGTTTGGTAAGGCAGTAATTCAACGTTAGATACTGAGTAACTCAGCTGTGCACTTTTATTTTTCTCTCAGAGACCCCTACCCCATATACTCCAAAAGACGTCTGGAGTGGGCTGGGTTAATATCCGCCACGGCTACATATTATATTAGCTGTTTGGTTTGCTCAACGTTGAAGGATAGACTGTTCCACAATATTGTGCATCTTATCTTTGTTTCCTTGAAACTAGTTCTACAAAATGAATGTAGACGCCGAAAACGGTGTAGCTGCGGCTGAACCAGCCCAAGCAGCGTTATTTAACAACACAGGTTTAAATGAAGCCGAAGAGGGTGTCAAGGACATTCCTCCTAACTTAAGAAGAGCCATTACTCTAAAACTTATAAAACATGGCCTATCTCCAAGAGGAGGTAGAGCAGTTTTCGTGATAGAGGCACACGAATCCTTTCAGACAGAGGTATTCTATTCATGGGTAATATTTCCTGAATCTAATCCAGTAACTCACTTGTTTAACTTCTACAAAGAAGATGAACAACCGGAGGAATACATTCCTTTCGAGGATATTGAAATTCCATTAACATACCAGGAGCACCAGCTCTGGTTTAAAGGCGCCCTAAAACATCACAGAAATATAACCAGGCTCGGTCCGCTAGGCAGACCAGGAGCAACATGGCCGATTCTAGCTGGCTACACACCTCATCCAGACATCGAAATAATGTCAGACGAGGAACTACTTAATCAACTCACAGAGTTAATAAAAATCTACAGACAATTGGTTCAATATGTCATGAGGACTTTCACAGTCCAACAACCATTAACACTTCCAAATCAAGCTCCTCCACAGGGGAGTACACTAAAAATTACACCACAGACTCTATACGCAGTCATGGGTAAAATGCCCACTAAGCGGGAGCAAAATCCGTTTTGGATAGCTCAAAAAATTACTCAAATCGAAGCAGTATTTCCAAATACTAGCCCATATGAGAAACACAGAATCCTAACCATCAGTTTACCAATGGGGATCACACCACAACTGGAAGACTGCACCACTTGGGGCTCAGTCTTTGCAGCCATTTATACTAAAACACACGGCATTCCGTCAATTGCGGTAATACCAGATGTCCTAAAACAAATTCAAAACGAATACGGGGCAGAGCCTGCTTTAAATTTAGGTATGAAATTACTGAAAAATTTTGAACAGGTCTCAACAATAATATTATCTAATATTAAAGGGGAGGCAGCAGCAGTGGCGATCCGACAAAAACTAAGGGAATTCGATGTTACAGAACATCAAACAGAGCTACCCAGAATTATAGAGCAGTCATATGCAGAATTAGGCAGAGATAGTTTGGGTGGGAGACCAGTTAAACCAAAACTATCTGAAAGTTCTGAGAAGGACTCAATTAAACAAAATCCTACATCTTCTAAAAAGAAGTGGGAATCTAACAAACAAAATTCAAACGAGAAAAGATCTCAATCCCGAGGTAGGTCTCCTCAAAAGGAGCCCTCTGAAAGGAGGTATAACCTCAGGAATAGGGATAATTTGAGAAAACCTGATAGGTATCAAGATAATGATACACGTTCCTCTCGTCCCTTTCAGGTCTCATCACAGACTTCGGAAAGAAGAGGACGTGCAGAACATAGAGAAGAACGCGTGAAATCGAAAGACGACAAGCACGCAACAAAAATTAAAGCTAAACCTCAATTCTCCAAAAAGAAAGTAGCAGGTCTGAAGATAAGACATGCCGAGAATAATGAGATCACAACTCAAAAACGGGGAATGGGCTCAGACGATGCTGGACAGTACAGCAGAAGTCACAATAGCTCGCCAGAACCTGATGGAACTTCTGGAGATAGTGGACTTGAATGAGTACATTACGGTAGAAACTGTAGACACCAGGGTTAGTACTCCACAAAGGTTATATGAAATAACACTCCGGATGGAGGGAGACAAACCTAGACAGGTTAAAGCACTTTTTTGGGAAAAACTATCAAAGGGTTATGACATACTTCTAGCAGAAAAAGACTGGCCACCACAATTTGTCAGGGAGTGCCCACACGGCGAGGACATGATTATGCCTGCCTTCTCCAATCACATTCCAATTCACTTAAAATATACATATGCCAGAAAATGGGCAGTAGCCCAGGCTCCAGCATTATATAAAAATCATGTAGGATGGGATGAGGACTCCCCTCACCATAAAATACATCTGAAACATGAACCTACTGCACAGAGGCAGTATCCAATTAAGCAAGAAGCTAAAAAACAGGTCAGGGAGATTTTAAATCAACTTGAATACCAAGGGGTGATTGAAACTAGCACCTCATCTATGAACAATCCTTTGTTTCCTGTCTCCAAACCAGACAATACATATCGTCTAGTTTTGGACTACAGACATTTAAACACTTGTTCTAAAACTTTTGCAGTGCAAAATGCACATAGCACAGCATTAATGAATAACATTGTGCGCAAAAAATACAAAACCACATTAGACATCTCAAATGGATTCTTTTGTCAAAATATAGCACCTGAAAGTAGGTACTTAACGGCATTCTCCATAATGGGGACCCAGCGTCACTTTTGTCGACTCCCACAAGGGTTCAAGAACAGCCCAGGTTTATTCTCAGCGAGAGTAACGGAGTTGCTCCAAATTTATGACAACGAGGCATTGTCCTATGTCGATGATATTTATCTGACAGACGATGACTTAGAAAAACACTTGAACAGGGTGAGCACCATTATATTGGGATTCGCCTCTGAGAGCTATAAGTTCAACTTTAAAAAGTCCCGAATTGCCCATCTCAATGTCCTATTTTTGGGATATGAGCTTTCAAGTGAAGGCAAGAGCTTGGCAGCTAACTTTCTAGAGAAGTGTGCGCTGATCCAACCTCCTAAGACGCTAAAAAACTTACAATCAATCCTGGGTTTCCTCAATTTTGGTAGAACATACATTCTAAACTACGCAGAAAGGGTTAAACCTCTCTACGCACTAATCAAACCTGATTTTTCAATCAAAAACTGGACACAGGAACACTCAGAAATTTTGCGTTCACTCCAGGCTAACATGTTAGCAACAAATCACTTACAAACACGCGTAAGTCAAAGAAATTTGGTGATTCGAATAATTTCGGGTCAATGTGGATTCACTTACTTAACCTTTAATGAGGGTGAAAAAGTACCAATCGCGTACAAATCACATTTGTACACACAAGCAGAAATGCGCTTCAGTTCAACTGAAAAAATTCTGACAGCAGTTCAAACAGCTGTAGCAAAAGAAAGAGCCTTAGCCCAAGGGAAACGCATAATTGTCGTTACCCCAGTACCAGCTTTAGAAGCAGTCACAAAAGCGAGCATTCCCAATGCTAAAGCTTTACATCCGAGATGGATACAATGGGTTAATTCTCTTGCTGCAACTGATGTTGAATATGTATTTGATCCAGATTTAAAAACACAGGCATTTCTCCAATATGAACAAGAATGTCCTCTGCCCACTGAGATTCTGCCCCTCGATCAGTATGAATTCGTAATTTACACTGACGGATCCGCACAGCCCGCAACAGGGAGTAAGCAAGCTTACAGTGCAGCGTGTGCTATCGTTAAAGGTCGCATACGAAATGGCATCTTCAGACCTATGGTCACAAAAACTCAGTCACTAGGTGATTATACAGCTCAGCGAGCTGAACTACAGGCATTCAAACTGGCACTTGAAAGTACGGATCGAGAATTCCTCACACTGATAGTGTGCGATTCCTTTTACTGTGTTCAGTCGTATAATGACTATATACGAACCTGGCTTGAAAATGGTTTTAAGGATGCAAAAGGTGGCACAATTAAGCACAAACTGCTTTGGGAACAAGTAGTTCTGTTGAAAAACGAACTACCAAAGGCTCACGTGATTCACACACTGAGTCATCAGCGTGATGGCGTTCACGTTGCAGGGAATTCATTGGCTGACGAAGCCGCGAAGGGGGCTGTTCAGACGTAGCTGCGATCACTCGTTCAAAAACAAAAATAGACGGTGAGATAATGTTAGCTGTCAATGCTTCAAGCAAAGGCAGCAGTGCAGCATTACCAAAAAAGTTTCCACTCAAGTACTCTTATGTAATTGATGCGAATAACGTTCCTTTTGCTCGAATCCCTGGAGTGGGGGATAGGGTAATTCCAAACAAGGAACGCAGATTAGGACTTATCCTAGCAGCACACGAAGGGATGGCTTCTGCCCATGCAGGTGTTTCTGCGACAGTATCTTTACTCAAGAAAAGATATTGGTGGCCTGGCATTCGGAAACAAACTAAGAACTATGTTTTAGAATGTGATATTTGCCAACAGATGAAAGTCTCAACAGTGAAACGTCCTGCGCAGACACCCTTGTTAATTTCAGACAAACCATTAGCTTGTGTTTATCTGGACCACTGTGGTCCCTTGCAAAGGGACGGTAATTATAAGTACATCATGGTTGCAGTGGATTCATGCTCTAGGTTCCTATGGTTATGGCCTCAGCGCTCAGCTGACGCTCGAACTGTTATAAAAGATTTGCGAGTCTTTATCGGCACATACGCAATAGGCACGTTTCATTCTGACCAGGGTCCTGCGTTTAGCTCTAGGGCTTACAAGGAGGCCATGGCCAGTCTGGGCGTTGCATTGCGGTACTCCTCTCCATTCCATCCTGAGGGAAATTCTGTTGTGGAAAGGAAAAACCGGGACATAAAGCAATCTATAACAGCTAGGGTATTAGGTTCGGGTGATGGGTGGGTCAAACACCTCATTAGCGTTCAGCGTGCTCTTAACAATCTGCCAAGAAGTTCTCTAGGGGGAGTCACTGCATATGAGGTCCTATTTGGGACAAGAATGTGGGTTCCAGACTTAGAACACGTAGGCACAGTGGTGGACAAAAAGAATTTGATATCAAAGATCGTTTGGCTGTTTTACAGGAACTTAACAAGTTAAGAACGAAACAAAGCAACGTATCCTTACAGCCAACCACCACTGGGGAAAAATCGGCGGTCCCAGCAAGGCCTGTCTGGATTCCAAAAGTTGGGGATCTGGTCAGAGAAAAATCGCGGACAAGAAGGAATTTGGACCTTCTTACAGACAACCGGTACCTGTTCTAGCTGTTCAAGGAACAAGGACAGTACTTCTGCCGCCCCTTGCTGGAAGAAAGGAGAAAAGATTTGTGTCAATCGACCTGATCAAACCACAGTATGTGGCCAATACTAAGCAGTAGGCCTCGTGGACTCCGACCTAGTAGCAGACGCACTCCTCTCGCTACTATTCAAGAGGTTCAGACTGAAAGACTAATCACGATCGAGAATTCAGCTGTAACGAATGAAGGACTATGCAACCAAGCTATGGAACTCATCCCTCTTGAAAACCAAATAACAGTTCGTCCAAATACACCTGTCTACACCAACGTGACTCGTGAAGAACTGGTTCCTGTGATTTCAACGAGTCCTGATGCAATTCCAACAATTGACAGAACTGCTTCTGGCTATTTCATTGACTTTGATACGTTCTCAGAGGATCCAAGCGAACCTGAAACGACGCCAGCATCATCAAAATTCAAGCAGCAAGTACAAGACTGTGTTCACTTTCTGAAAAAGACTTATCTGGTTTCTCCATGGATTGAACTCTGGATTACATCTGGACTTTTTGTTTTCCTGCTCTGGCTAGCTTTGGTAACAACAGTAAGCATGCTTATAGGTGGCAGATACATCCATGTGAACATTGAAGGAAAGGACATAAACGTGCTTTTGAAACCACATAAATCTTCCCATCGTGAAGCAAGAGACTTGTCATCAGTGAACATCACAGCTGTTCCTATACAGGATGGTATAGTGTGGGACAAAACAGATTATGAAATATTCGGCCCAAGTGAACAATTGAACATTCCACATTTGTTTAAAATTTCACTAAGCGATTTGATAACGTCCAGTACCTATTCAGATGATTGGGACTTACAGACTGTTCAAGATATAATGTTTGATCTAGAAAAATCTGCTGCATTTTCTAAAAATGAATATTTAGAGGGTACAACTGATTACGAAGAACTGTATTGTTATAACCACTATGGTCATCATTATTTGCACAAAACTGCATATCCAAGAAATATATTTATGTATAATCAATGGGAACATTGTCCTACACCACCACAAGGTAGTTCGAAAACTTTTGCTAGTAAATTTCCATATTTTTCAGGTTATAATACATCTGATCCAGGAACGTTTTACTATAAAAATGTAAACAAGACAGGACTGAAAATTATGTTAACAAATACAAAACAGATTTACTCTGAAGCATTTATTGCCCAACTGTCTACACAGGGTTTCGACTTATGGAAAGACACAATTGAGACAAAAACTGTCTGGGGTAGTAAAGATTGGCAAGTACAGGGTATGGAAGCTTTATTTAGGGCCTGCATAATCCCTGAACAAATACTGTTTTTGAATGACACCGTCCAACAGACATCTTGTCTTGGATTAGCCAAGATAAAAGAGATGAAAACACCTTCTGTGCCAACACCTGCCAGTGATAATAAAACAAAGGCAGTGGTGACAGTTGACAATATACTACAACTCAACAGAACCAATTCAAATTGGAATAAATGGTTGATCTGGCCCACAGACACAAACAACTGTCAGGAAAGGTTCTTGAACAAAACTCAGGGCTTTGCTCTTCATAGGCCAGACCCAAGATATGTCCAAAGACAACATCCGGGGGTAGTAACAACATATAGGGGCCGATTCCGATTCGGGTCGGACAGCTCAAAAAGAGCCGTCCGGACGCTTACCTCCCGACCGACCCGTCCCGGGAGCCGGTCAGTCCTGCCGATCAAGTACGATGCGTGCATGTGCTGAAAACTCGACCGACACCAACTCGCCAAATAAACACTCAATTCACCCTACGACCCGGTCCCGTAAACGCAGAATCGACTCGCACGGGGGCTAGGTCAGAGCTGTTTCCGGCCGGACAAGTACGATGCGCACTTCCTATGCGCCGAGCGAGTCGACACGTACGGCACGTCACAGCATCCGGAAAAGCTGCATGAAAGGAACGATTCGCGCCACAACACGATCCCCGGACACGAGACGTACAAGCCTGCAACTGGGACGAAACGAACCAACGACCAGTGCAGACGAGACAGTGTCGACATGAATCCCATCGCACAGGCCATACCGATCCTCTACATCCATGGACTGATCCGGAACAGACGCCAACGACGGAGACGGTAAGAGACACCCCCCCCAAACAAACAGCCGACACGTACCAGTAAACCTGTGACAAACACCCAGGCCCCCCTTGCCCATCACCCCCACCCATAGGGGGCCTCTTGCCTGTCACCACTACCACCCCCACCCATAGGGGGCCTCTTTGCTGGGACTACTCACACCCCCACCCATAGGGGGCCCCTTGCCTGCCACCACTTCCACCCCCACCCATAGGGGGCCTCTTGGCTGGGACTACTCACACCCCCACCCACAGGGGGCCTCTTTGCTGGGACTACTCACACCCCCACCCATAGGGGGCCCCTTGCCTGCCACCACTTCCACCCCCACCCATAGGGGGCCTCTTGGCTGGGACTTCTCACACCCCCACCTATAGGGGGCCTCTTGCCTGTCACCACTCCCACCCCCACCCATAGTGGGCCTCTTGGCTGGGACTACTCACACCCCCACCCATAGGGGGCCTCTTGGCTGGGACTACTCACACCCCCACCTATAGGGGGCCTCTTGCCTGTCACCACTCCCACCCCCACCCATAGTGGGCCTCTTGGCTGGGACTACTCACACCCCCACCCATAGGGGGCCTCTTTCCTGGAACTACTCACACCCCCACCCATAGGGGGCCTCTTTGCTGGGACTACTCACACCCCCACCCATAGGGGGCCTCTTTGCTGGGACTATTCACACCCCCACCCATAGGGGGCCTCTTGGCTGGGACTACTCACACCCCCACCTATAGGGGGCCTCTTGCCTGTCACCACTCCCACCCCCACCCATAGTGGGCCTCTTGGCTGGGACTACTCACACCCCCACCCATAGGGGGCCTCTTTGCTGGGACTACTCACACCCCCACCCACAGGGGGCCTCTTGCCTGTCACCACTCACACCCCCACCCATAGGGGGCCTCTTGCCTGTCACCACCACCAATAGTGAACTGTGTGAGTACCACTACCAATGCCCACACACATAGGATGGGTGATGTGTAACACATACCCCATACCCCAACATAAGGACTACAAACCAAAGGATATCCAGAACAACCTCATGACCACAACATGTAGTCTGTGTACAATACCCACCACAGTGAACATGACCATGTACACACAATGTAACTCACAACACGTGTCTGCAATACCATAGTGTGGCTAACACAAGCCAAGCCTCACATGAGCACTGCAGTAATGTCCTCAACACCCATCACTTGAGTGTACAAAAGGTAACTGTGTGGTACTAAACAGCAGCATATGTAGAGCACTGTGCTAATGGGGTCTCAACCCCCATCAGCACAGTGACATGAAGGTGAGTGTGGGGATCACACATGCAGCATATATAGAGCACTGTGCCAATGGGGTCTCAACCCCCATCAGCACAGTGACATGAAGGTGAGTGTGGGGACCACACATGCAGCATATGTAGAGCACTGTGCCAATGGGGTCTCAACCCCCATCAGCACAGTGACATGAGGGGACTCCACTCCTGTGGAAGGTAAGCTGTGCCATATGTTGTCCATGCAGGCCACCAGCATGTCAGCAGTATACTTTGTCACACAGCTAACATATACCACACATTGGTGGCCCTGGTAACAGCAGCCTGGGCACGGGAGGGTCCCCTGAGTCAACTGCACAGAGTCAACACACATGTAGATGAAGTAGCACTGAGGACACAGATGAGTCCATCCACATAGATGCATACACTTGCATGTCCATTGGAGATGGCCACACAGTCAGTGAAATGGGCCAATTGAACCATGCTAAGGCCAACAGGTGTGCATGTGTGTAAGACACTGATGAGACATTGCTAACAAAAGATAGATAACACATTTCCAAAGACCATAATCATGACCCCGTCGGATTGCTGCAAAGGATGACATGGATACACACCCCAACAGGACATACCCCCCATGGGCCACATGGTCTCCAGCACAGTGACACTACATTTCCCAGCCATGGAATACACCATCACTGGAGCAAGGGCATGTCAAGTATCAACAACATCATGTACATCTGAAGCAAAACCACTAGTGAACAAAAAGGAGCTTTTATTCAGCCGAGTTATTTGTGAAATGGAGAATCAAGAAGAAAAACATGAAGGCCTATGGCCAGTCCATAAACAGACCCAACAGGGTCAAGTGTCCAAATGCCACATTTGGCATGCCTGCACTGCCAACGGAAGGGGACATACCCCTGGGAGGGGCATACATAGAGGCCAGCCAGGCACCGCAGGTACAGGATCATGGGTCTACAGAAACAGGCAGGGAAGGGCTGGTGGGTGCAGGAGCGGCAGCTGCAGCGGAGGAGTCTGACAGGGTGGGTGCCGGCACGACTGGGGGGCACAAGTCAGGATCAGTGGGTGCCGGCACAACTGGGGGGCACAAGTCAGGATCAGTGGGTGCCGGCACAACTGGGGGGCACAAGTCAGGAGCAGTGGGTGCCGGCACAACTGCAGTGGGCAGGTCAGAGGGAGTGGACACGGAACCCACTGCAGTGCCCAAGTCAGACCGGGAGGGCAGAGACTCCACTGCAGTGCCCATCCCCAGGGGAGCAGGAAGTGGATCCGGTGATGTGGGCAGGACGGAGGGGGAGGGCACGCCCTCCACAGCAGTGCCACACACAGGCTGAGTGGGGTTTGGGGTGCTGGAAGAGCAAGAGGCAGGTGGGGAAGGCCTGAGCATCTTGGGGATGCGGTAGCGGTGGGTGGGTGAACCTGGTGCAGGGTGTGGTGGTGGGACCTGTGGAGTGGGAGCCTGGGGGATGGCGGGTGGAGACTGTCTGGTGGAGTGTTGGGCCGGTGGTGGGGTCTTGCTCTTCCGTGTGCGGGGGGACCTGCGGCGTGGTGTCTCAGCCTGCCTGCGCCTGGGGGAGGGTGTCTGGGGGCGAGGGACACCCCCCTCTGTGTGGCCGGACCCCCTCTTCCCCTTGTGTGCTGGTGTGGATGGATCAGTGGGGAAGAGTCCGAGGTCGACCAGGAAGAGCCTCTTTGCAGCTGGGGATGCAGTTGAGGCAGTGGAAGGGGCCGTGGAAGGGGCTGTGGAGGGTGAGGCATCGGAGGACTGCGGAGTGCCTGTGGATGCATGTGTGTGTGTGTCTGACCCATCCCCGGTGAGTGTATTATCAGTCCCCTGAGTATGCGTGCGTGCATGTTTAGACTTTGGCTTGGGGGTGTGTGTAGTGCCTGGGTCTGTTGTGAGCAATGATGGTGCAGGTGTGTGTGTGAGTTGGACAGGTAGGGTGCTGGGAGTAGGGGATGGGGCAGGGGCAGGAGGGGGAGGGACTGCTGGAGGAGGGACACTGCTGCCGTCAGTGAGGAGGCCATGCCCTGACTGGTCCTCTGTAGGGCAGACATGGATGATGACATGCCCTCCATGTACGACACCAGCTGGTTCAACAGACCCGTGTGCACATGGAAGACACGCAGCATGGATGACTGCCCCACATGGATCTGCCGCAGCAGGTCGACAGACTCCTCACTCAGGGCTGCAGGGGACACAGGGGTAGGGGGTGCGGTGCCTGACTGGAAGGAGACATGCCCATGAACACGGGCGCCTCCACGGACCTTAGATGTGGGAGCCATGGGGAGGGCAGTGATGGTGGGGGTGGGGACAACCTCAACAGCTGTTGGATGGTGGCTGCTGCCACCCGCCTCCACAAGGAAGTCCCCGTCACTGCTGCTGTGGTCCTCAGCTGCGGTGGTGTTTGCCGAGGAGCCCACAGACTCACTCCCTCGCCCTCCGTGCCACTGGGTCCCTCCGACTCCTCAAATTCCGACCCAGTCTGGCTCTCTGGCTCCCCCTGGTCCGTGGAGCGGTCTCCCTCTGTGTCCGTGTCTGTATCTGCACAGGGAAAATAGAATGAAAACACATTAGTCATCTGCACTGACCACACACACCACAGAAAGTACAGCACATCAGTGGCCAAGTGCGGGCATCAATCAGTTGAACTTTGCTAGGAGTGCTCACACAGATTTGCATAGGCCAATGGTTAGTCTGAGAGTCGAGCATGGCATTCACATCCCTCCTGCCCTTGCACCCATCTGTCTTGCGCATGTAGGATCCCTACACCCCACTGCAGACACATGCACCACCTACCCATCAATTGACAAGACCTGAAAATACCTAGTGGTCTGTCAACATGCACACATCACATCTGCTGACAATGGACCTGTACATTTGCCTGGACGTAGGGATGGCCAGTGTTGCATCTGAGAGGCTGGGGCTGAGTACATGCACCAGACATCCTGATCCCCGCAAGTCCTGCATACCTTGGCACAATGGAGTGCATGTTGCACATGACACACTCCTGCTGGATCACCCCTAGGTAGTGTAGTCCCATGGCTCAGCCATGCCTGTGAGATCATACATCACAGTCTCCAGTCACAGGGGGCAGGGCAGCCCTACAACAACTGTCACCACTGTGTCACATTCCCAAGACATGGGGCCTGCAAACTCTGTAGCTGACAACTACACATTACCATCCACAGTAACAACAGCGTCTGGATTCTGATGTGCCCACCCCAGATCCATTGGACGCATGAGAGACATGGGACAGGGCACTCTGAAGCTGAGCAACTCGCACGCTGCTGTGAATGACACCCAGCTGCTGGAACTACCCGGTTGCAGGCACCATTGTGCACGGTCAAGTCATCACATCCATACATGTCACAGAGGTATTGTCTCACATGGGCACATCTCAGATTGCATGCTGACCCCAAACCCATGTACACACCAGTGGGCCTGACAACGGTGCCACAGCACAATGACACAGGGGCAGACACCTGAGGGAACTGTTCACCTGGCACAAAGTGCCAACCGAGACACGGGAGTGGGAGTACAGACTGTAGCATGCCCTGGACTAGCCATGACTGTCCTGCTCCACGTGGAACAGGTGATAGGCATGGACAGTAGGCAGGTGGCTGTGCATATGTGACACACTTGAGGTACATGCTCCAGAGGCCCCAACAGTTTACCCAACCAGCAGCATGGGTGTGTGCCGAATGCCCCAGGCACATGTGGTGAGCCCGAGCTGTCAATTGGCCACATGACAGGAGTACATGCAGATAAATACCAGGACCCTGGCATGTACTGTACAATGGTCCCACCCTTGAAGCACAACACTGAGTCCCCTGAAGCAATGCTGGCCCACATCCCATGCACCTTCACATGTAAGGGCACAGTTCCCACGTGACACTATGCCCAGACAGAAACAGCAACACCTGGCAAACAGATGAGAAGGGGGCAAGTCACCAGAGAGGGACATGGGTCCTGGACTAACTGAACAATGTACTGTTGAGGTGTTACCAGGCCAGAGGGGGCACATAGCATGTCAGACACAGCACACAGTGCAGTCATGTACTCACCCCCTCCTTGCTGCTGTCTGGCCTTCAGCTGCCCATCCAGGTCCGGGAAGACCACCGCCAGGATCCGGAGCATGTGGGGGGTCAGGGTCCGGTGTCCGCCCCTCCTGCGTGGAGGCGACAGCTTCAGCTGGACCCGTGCGATCCTCCGGGTCCAGCCCCGAAGGTCCTGCCACCTCTTTTGGCAGTTGCGGATCCTGCGCCTGTAGACCCCCACGGATCTCACCGCCCGGACGATGCTCCTCCAGATATCATGCTTCTTCTGGGCAGCAACCTGTGAGGATGACAAAGTGCAGAGGACATTACTACACTGGCAACATATTAGTGCAACACACAGGCAGTCACACATGTGGGCATCAGCAAGGCTAATGAGGTACACAGGTGGTGCAACTATGGTTGAGGGACCGGTGTCCAGCACTCACAGCTTTGAGACATTGCCTGGGAAGGGGACCTAGTGACAATACACCTTGCACTGCACTGCAACTGTGCAGTACATGTGGGTGCCCCATTTGTGGCAAGAGCAGTAGTCAGTGGGCAACCAAGCCACTGGTGTACACACTAATGCTGCTGCTGGTCAGACCAGTAGCACAATTAGCAAAGCAGTGGACAGCACACCCACCTGCTCCCCTGGTTTCCCATAGAGCTTGGTGTACTGCGGCAGGAGCCCGTCCAGCAGGGCCTGGTTCTCCTCCTCACTGAAGGCTGGGGCCCTCTCCACAGTACGTGCCATCATTGAAGCCAGAGGAAGCAGAGAAAGCAGCAGTGATGATCTTGATGTGCTCCAGTAGCATGTGGTGCAGGCAAGTGGGTTCTCTGGGGGCCAGGCAGCCTTATATCTGTGCTGTGGAGGCATGTCTGCCCTGGGGTACAAAGGGATAGGTCCAAAAAGCTTGCATCCTATGAATTAGGCCAATCCATGGGATAGCACGACTCGTACACGCCTTCAGCATCATTTAAAACATCACCTCCATGACACACTGGCAATTGCAACAATGTTGTACGACTCCAACTGAATTTCCTGCACACGCCTCGTTCAAATTTCAGATCCGCGTCCATCACCATGACAGCTCATGGCCAATGAGGGTGCAGGGCCCGGCAAATGACTGTACTACGCGGATTTTGAATGGCAACACACACCCGTCTCCATCAGATTCAATGGGCAAGACGTGCGCGCGGCTCGGTCATGCACGACGGACGCGTCACACGCGTCCGTCGCCATTGTAATGTGTGTCCCTGACATGCGCGCGGCTCGGTCATGCACGACAGACGCGTCACACGCGTCCGTCGCCATTGTAATGTGTGTCCCTGACATGCGCGCGGCTCGGTCATGCACGACGGACGCGTCACACGCGTCCGTCGCCATTGTAATGTATGTCCCTGACATGCGCACGGCTCGGTCCGAACAAGTTATTTGGGTTTTGGGGACATTGAACGTGTCGGTCAGCCTTGCTGTCAATTCCTGACAGATGCCATCCTCTGTCACTAGCTAGGGACTATGGGGCACACCAATGGCACCACTGCCTGTGCCACAGTGTGTCCCCAGTCATGTATGGCTGCCTCTTATGTGTGTGTCTGGGGGCACAGGATGTGTTTGGTCGTGTGCCACTTGTTGACAAGCACTCCCAGGCTGGACCCGGATGTGGGTGGACACATACATGTGTGGTGTGCCCATTGCCACAGGGGGGTGCAGCAATGCAGTACAGGACATTGGCAATGGACACAGTCCCAGCCAGGATGTGCATGTGTGTCGTGTCACATGTACCCTGTCTCATCAGTGTTAGTAGCTTCAACGCAGGGTGAACCAGTGTCGACATTGTGATGTCCATACACTATCTGTGTGCATGTGGTGTGATCCAATGTGAGCTGATCCACACCTCACATTGGTTTGTACATGCACAGTGTTGTTGTGTGGGGGTGGCACAGACACCTACATATGTCCACTTGTGGCGACAGGGCACATGGACTGTGGCTAACATGCTTGTTGTGTGTAATGTCAACAATACGTCACATCATGCCTGTGTAACTGTCAGTCAGGGAGCCTTGATGTGGAGAAAATATCAGTCCTCACTAGTCACTGTGGGCTTTGTGTGGTAGGTGGCAACAGGGCAGATGTACTGTGCTAGGGCCCATTGCTTTGTCATGGCACAACAGGGGCCCTGTCATGTGCACATCTTGGGCTTCAATGTGCGTTGATGCCATGTATGGGACATTAGTGTCTGTAACCTGTGGCAACCACCTCAGCTCATTGTGTTATGTGTTTGTTTATGATGGGCTGTGTTGCTGTGGCTTTGTGACATTGCTGGAGGGTGTGCCTTCATCCTTTGTTTCTGTCTGTACTGCAGGGCCCCAAATGTACCTAGGCCATTCCCGGACCTGGCAACGATGGTGGAACGTGAGTCCATCAGAAAGTACCGTTTCACCAGGGCAGTGATTGAGGAGTTGGCAGGGCAGTTGGGCCCACACCTGCAACCTGGCCGGCCATACCCGACGGCACTGACCCCCAAGGTGAAGGTGATGGCAGCCCTTCATTTCTTTGCAACGGGTACCTACAAGTACACTGTGTCTTCTGGTGGAGGGATGTCGCAGACAATGTTCAGTCAGGTGCTTCGGGATGTGTTGGAGGCCATGTTACATTTCCTGGACCTGTACATCTATTTCCCCACACCCCAACGACTTGCAGACATAAAGGGTGACTTCTATGCCCTGGGGAGGATGCCAAATGTCATAGGCTCCATTGACGGGACACATGTGGCTTTGGTGCCACCACAGGCACATGAGCTGCCATACAGGAACCGCAAGCATTTCCACTCCATCAATGCTCTGGTGGTTTGTTTGGCGGACATGACAATCTCCCATGTGTGTGCCTGTTTCCCTGGGTCTGCGCATGATGCCTATGTGATGAGGAGTAGTCGTGTCCCTAGACTGATGTCACGGATGCAGAATCTACGTGCCTGGCTTGTTGGTGTGTACTGACTTTTCCTCATTGTGTGTGCCTGCCAATTGTGTGCTACCTGTTTTTCTCCAACTCCTCTAATGTGCATGTGTTTGTATGTAGGTGACTCTGGATATCCCAACATGCCATGGTTGCTGACACCCCTGAGGAACCCTGTGACACCAGCCGAGATCGCTACAACCAGGCACATGGTCGTACCAGGAGGGTGATAGAGCGGACATTTGGACTCCTGAAGAGCCGCTTCAAGTGTTTAGACAAGACAGGAGGTGCCCTCCCGTATGCCCCTGCTAAGCTGTGCCGGATCATCATCGTAGCATGCATGCTGCACAATCTGGCAGTGCGAAGGGAGTTGCCCCTCATCCAGGATGACAATGACCAACACCCGCCACCTGTGGAGGATCCTGGCCTGGGCCAGGATGCCAGTAGCGATGATGAGGCTGCGGAGGATGTCCGCACACAGCTCATCAACAACTTCTTCTCCTGAATGTGAGTATACAGTGATGTGTTGTAAATGTGTTGTGTGTGCATGTTTTGTGTGTGTGGTGCACCTTGCGTGTGGCTGTGTGCTACTTGTGTGGATGCCTGCAGTGATGTGTCCATCCAGTTTACCTGTACTCCCCACCAGTTGTGTGATGTTTAGTATTTTGGGGTGGTGTAGTCTGTGATTTGTGTTTGCCATGTGTGTTGCAGTTGTATGGCGTCATGCAGTGTTAACAATTGTGTTTCTGTCTGTCCTTCACAGGGTACTGTGGCTGTTGTTTGGTGTACAGAGACCCCTGATGCCCATGCTCCACTGCCAGGATGGAGTCGTTAGTGTCCCGACGAGTGATGTGCCAGGCACCCCAGGACTTCCGTAGTTATCCACTTGGTGACCGTGTGCCCACTGTCAGGTGTTGCTAGCTTGCATGTGTGTAATAAGGGACATGTGGCAATTGCCTGACAATAAACTGTGCTGCACCTTCTGATGTGTGTTGCTTGTGCCTACACATCAGACTGACATTGACGTACTGCACTTGTGGGCCTGTCACCACTGACTCAGGTTGGCTGTGTAGTTTGTGCATACCACAGGCTTGCTTGTCAACATTGATGTTGGCAATGAATTGGTTGGACGTGGTGGGCATGTGTAAAGTAGACCTGGTGGTGTGTCTCCCACATATGTGGCACATTGGCCTGACTGACATGACAGTGTACTCATCACAGTACAGGTTTGCATGCACAGTGTTCTTCAGCACATCCAGATCTACATGCCACTGGCAACCTCTCAATCACCACAGAGTCACGTCTTGTGTTTAGGTGAATTTATTAGCACATAAGTGGGGATGGTGCTCAGGATTGGGAGTGTTGTCCGTTGGCTTTAGAATCCAAAGTTCACAGATAACAAGTTAGGAGTGTTGGTAGATGAAATGTCTAGAGTACAGTCCACAGTCATTAAGCACATTGTTCCAACTCAGACCCTCCATGTCATGTGGGGGAGTACGATGTCGTACAACAAGGTGAACGGTTTGCACACAAAGGTCACTGTCCAGAACAGGTGTTGGTTTCCTGGGGGATGTGCATGGGCATCTTCGTCTCACTTGTTCCTCACCGGACGACCCCTCTTCTTCTTCTCAGGGGAGTCTCACCTGCAGGCTGCTGCCGTGCACGGGGCTTCCACCAGACCCCCCTCACTCCCTGTGGCAGTGGCAGATGTTGTTGCCCGAGATGTAGTCGTCGCACAGGGAGGTGGGCTCAAGTTGGTGCTGATCTGGCGGAGGCAGGTCAACATTTCCCGGTGCACCACTGCTATATCTTCCATGGTATCCCACTTGGACTCCATATTTGACAGGTGTGTTTCAACACGGGACATGTGGGAGTCCAAGCGGGCATGGTGGGCAGCCTGCTGTTCTTTGATGTCCGTGAGGATCCCCACTACCTGGCTGAACCCTCCGGTGCTCTCCTGGTACGCATCCATGATGCGTTCCAGGTGGGTGTCATCCTGCAGACCCGCACCCTCAGTGGAGCCTCTACTCAGCCTCCCACCCCTCCCACCACCCCTCGCCACACGGCCAGCACCTGTGGTGTTCCGCACAGGTGTCACAGGGGGACCTTGGATGTTGTTGCTGTTGTCAGGTGCCCTGGTGCCCTGTGACTCTGTGCCGTCTGATGGTTCGGTGGGTCTGTCCGTGTTGGCAGGGGTGGCTTGCGGTGTATCAGCAGTTGCAGGGGTGGTTTCAAGGGGGGCAGGTGAATGTTGTCGAGGGGCTGCATGAGAGCCGAGACCGGAGGGGCCAGCTTGGGTGTCGTCGACGAGGTGTGAGACTGTGCGCCACCGGAGCCAGGTGGGTCCACCGGAGCCTGGGACTGGGACTCTTCCTCGTCTGTGGTTGAGTCCACATCTGCCCCTGTGTTTGGAAGGAAGACACAATGTTAGTGATGTATTCATGGACATCAATGGTTCATACACATGACATTGGCCACTGTGGTTGGTGTTGCATGCCTGTCCATTGCATCATCCTACTTTGTCACTGCGGGAGATTTCCATTAGTGTGGTGCATTCACCTGACACCCTGAGGCACTTTGGTTGTCAAGTCTAGCTGTCTGCCTGCCTGGCATCTTAATTGCACGCTGGATTGTACTGTGCCATTCCTGCACTGGTGCTGACACATGCCTGACACAGGTGTTTCATCCCTGTCAACATTTGTGCTTTGACGCTGGCATCCTTGCAAAGGCACCTAGTTTGGGATCTCTGTTTGGGGCATGTGTGATGCCAGTTTGTGTCAGTCAATGTGCATCACATTAGTGTGTCTGCACAACCTGGTCACAGTCCAGCATGCCCGGGTTGTCCTGATGTTCTCTTCTGTGTTGTCTGTGTCCCCAGTCCACATCCCATTTCACACAGGTGATGGTGTCACTGTTGCTAATGGAGTTGTGTGTGAGTTTTGTGTTTGCACACATGCTTTGTGATGTGAATGTCCTCCATGGTGGTATGGACTGTTCGCTGCGGCTGTCTTTCTTCACTAGAGTCGTGACCAGAGGTGTGTGTTCGGTTGCTTCAGCTGTGACTTGCATGCCTGCTCCAGTGCAGCCCATGTTAGTCCTTGTGTCCCCAGTGTCCATGTCAGTGAGTGCTGTGTGGTGTGGATGATGCCTACAATACTGGACAATGTCTGCGTTTCATGTGGCTGACAACGGGTGTTTGAGTGTATGTCAGCATGCTACAGTGTGAGGGATGTTGGTAAGTCCATTGTAGTCAGTCAGGTGTCCCCTGTCACTGCTGTGTATGTGAGTTGCTGTGTGTTTGGGTCTCTGTGGTAGGTCTGCATTTCTGCACTTGTCAACTACAATCCGCGCCTACCTGTCCAGGCCAGAGGGGGTCCCTGGGACACTGCATCCCCGGAGGTTGAGTGCAAAGGTACATTTGCAATAGCTGGCAGTGTGACTGTGATTGGGTTGGTCGATGCGTGTGTGTGACTAGCAGCCTACTCATACATTGTATCCATGTGTCAGCCATCTTGCCCTGCTCTTTGGTTTGGCAGTGTGTGTTCCCAGGGCTGCTGTTAGTTTTTGCTGGATAGATGTGATTTGCAGCTGCCTCAATGGTTTTCAGTGTCATTGCAGTACCTCCTCCTCCCCCAGGGGCCAGGCAATTCACACAGAGACATGCTTCAATGTCGGTGAGTGTGGGTTGATGTTGAGGTTGTGAGTCAGTGGTGTAGTGGTGGTTGTACACAAGTGGCAACAGTCCCTGTACGTCACACAGCAGTAGCCAGTATGGTGGGTTTTGGGTGTTGTTTGCATGAAGTGTGGGTAAATGCCTTCTCCCAGGTGAGTTGTGTGGAGTTTGTGTTGGGGGGTGTGTGACAGCACATGGTGGTGGGCATGGTCAGAGCTGGCAGTGCTTCTCCCTCCATGGCCAGATGGGCCACTATTGTGTATGCTTCCCTTGCAGGGAGTGGCAGTTGACTTTCAGGATGTCAGGCATCAGGGTCCTGCATTTGGTATGTGCACATAGCCCATCAGGGCCTTGTGCTCCCCACAGCAGGACCCAGTGTCAGCCATCTTGAGGGTACATTTCCACTGCCTGTGAGGTGCGCATGGTTAGAAGTGGTGTTGTTGGTCCATTTGTGAGGGGGGCTATTGGCTGTGACTACAACTCCCATCATGCTTTTGGCTACACTGACTTCCCCAACATCCCCGAGCTTCCTTCCTGTGGGTCAGGTTCCCTGTGAGGTGGTGTGACAGTGGTGGCAGACTGTGTGGCAGTGACTGTTGGGGTTTTGTGGCACTGAGTTGCTCTGATGTTTGCTAGGTTTGTACACGTGATGACATAGTTCAATGTTGGTATGAGATAGCAGGTGTTGTGTTGCTGTGCCAGGCATATGGCTGTAGGGATGACTTTGTTTGTGTTACTGTGGCTTTGTTGACGGAAGTTGTTTTGCCTGTCCCCTTGACGGTGACATGTGTACATGGCCCCACAATCTTGAGTCTCTTATTTGTGTACTCACCAGGCTCTGGGATGTCAGTCAGACCATGTATGCTCTCGGGTGGTAAGATGGCCTGCACCTTCTCCTCCCAGGACCGGAAGTAAACGGGTTTGGCAGGGGGCCGCTGCCGGTGTGCTTGCTGAGCTTATGGTCCTTCTCCAGCAGCTTCTTGACCCTCCTGCGCACGTCATACCACCTGTTCTGGCAGTCGTCCTTTGTGCGCAAACAAGGTGCTTGTACGTTCACCTTGTTGACGATTCTCTCCCACATCTTGGCCTTCTGGGACATGGGGGTCTTCTGTACCAATGTGCCAAACAAATGTGGCTCTACTCTGATGATTTCATCTACCAGCACTGTCAACTCACTATCTGTGAACTTTGGATTCTTCTTGGGGGGCATGGTGGTGGTGGTGGTGGTGGTGGTGTCGAGGGTGGTGGGTTGGTGGTGGTGGTGGTGGTTGTGGTGAGGGGGGGTGGATGTGGGAGTTGGGGTAGTGGTGTTGGGGTGGGGGTGGTGGGGGTGGTAGTGGTGAGGGGGGGTGGATGGGGGAGTTGTGGTAGTGGTGTTGGGGGGGTGGGGGGTGGTGGTGGTGGTGGTGGTGGTAGTAGTGGTGAGTGGGGTGGATGGGGGGTTGGGGTACTGGTGTTGGGGGTGGTGGTGGTGGTGGTGGTAGTGGTGAGGGGGTGGATGGGGGAGTTGTGGTTGTGGGGGGGTTGGTGATGGTGAGGGGTGAGTGGATGGGGGGTTTGGGGTAGTGGGGGGTGGTGTTGGTGGTGAGGGTGGGGTGGATGGGGGGTTTGGGGTCGTGGTGGGGTGGTGGTGGTGGTGATTGGTGTGTGTGTGTGTGAGGGTGCAAGTGAGGTTTGTGGGTGTGTGTGTGTGAATGCTGTTGGTGAGATGGCAATGGTGTGTGTCAGCAGAGTTGTGTGTGTGGAGGTTCTCAGGAAATGGCAATGGCTCATTGGAGTGATTGGTGGCCTTTAAATATGTTGAGTTGTGGGTGTGTCTCTCTTAATTGATTTTTTTTTTTATATATTTTCGTTGTCAGTGCTTGTTTGGTCCTTTTTTTGTGTTTGGTCAGCTGTTGTTTGTGTGTGTGTACGAGATGTTCTTCTGACCGTGCCGGACGCTGCTGGTGAGTCGTACAGGCTTCTCCGAGCCTTTCACGCTGTTGTTATGCTGTGTTGTGTATGTCGTGTGCGACTCGGTCAATGGGCGTTCGACTCGGTCGTGGGCGTTCGTTTCGCTGCGGGAGTTCGAGTCGGTCGCGGGCGGAGTCCGTTGGTTTGAGTGTTTGTATCGTGTGCGTGTCGGTCGTGCGGCTTGTGCTCCATGCGAATCGTTCTTGTTTCCCACGTATGGCATCGTACTTTGCAACTCGTACGTCACGGGTACGTGTCGCTCGGCTCCGTTCCGGGAACGTGTCGGACGGTACTGCTCTAGGGCTTTTTCCGGCCGGAGGCTATTTTTCCGTACGGCTCCGTCGTCCGGTTCATATTCGGGTGAGTCGGTTGGGATTCACAGGCTTTCCATCGTACTGCGCGGGTCGTACGGCGGCGAGACGTGTCGGTCGGTACTTTATCCCGGGACGTGTCGGTCGGTTCACTTTACAAACGGAATCGGAATCGACCCCATAGTGTAGGTAAATTATGCCTCGATTGGCTGCATAAATCTACACTACAGGATGTGAAGCAACACTTAACCTTACTTGCACATGACGCAGATCTTAGGGAATTCTTGATTGGACCAAGAAAACCGCGTCAAAAACGTTTCATATATGCCGGCATCTACGCTGTTTATAACGAAGCATGGAAAGTGTCACAGATAGAGGCTGCAGAACGAATACGTGAACTTGATCGTATCAATTTAGAGAAAACACTCTCTGTAGTCGACAATGGGTTAACAACTTTGTCCTCCAGAATTTATTCATTGGATGGCATTGTATCCTCTGCTATCGACATTCTAGAACAAGATTTGGCTATGTTACAACAAGGTCAGTCTCAATTACGTTCTATTGTGTTATTGACATGGACGCTGCAATCTTTGCGAGCGGGCTATGTGCCTTGGCGTTTCATCAACACGTCGTCCCTGTTTGCAGAATACAATCTGACTGATAAACAGATCGAATTGGCACAAAGAGGAGCGAGGTATACAGTGCTGAACATTGAAAAAATTGACAAATTACCATTCACAGTGGCAGAAAAACCAGCTACAGAATGGCTTATTCATGGAAAAATAACATTACCTGTGACAACTTTTCAGTTCCAGTATTGCCTCAGACAGATGCAAGCAGGCAAATATGAAAGGTTGGGTAAGGAATACATTAAGATATTTTGGAATTTACCGTATACACATAAATGTTGGAGTGGGGATCGTGAAGTGTTTCTTAGCGGTATTAACTGTATACCTGCACTGACCGGTTCACTCATATGTCAGGACATTATTTTGCACGGAGCTTGTAATGGTTCTGCGGCGAACTTGTCTTGCCATCAGCACGGTTCACCAGCTGCTGTGATTAAACCAACGTTTGGACAACTTTCTAATGGGAGTTACCTCATGTTGAATGATCAGAGCTGCTGTGGAATGTTGCCCGGCATCCCATATCTAGTAACGGTCAACTCCAGGGTCACTTGCTGTATGCAAGTATTGTTTCCCCCGATAGACACAGTCAGGGAGTCGGCTTTATGGCCTTCACTGAGTGTCTCTTTTATAAGATTTGATACTTTAAGCAGAATGAAAGCCATGCTTTTACAGCAAACAGTGCCTTTGACCTCGGCCAAAGAAACCTATGATCTACAAATTGCAAGGACTTCGGCTGAGATACAGAATTTAATACGTACAAACTGCCCTATACATTTCGTAGAAATGTTATCACGTATCTTCAACATGTCAGATACAACAGGAATTGTACATGTATTTAAGAGCATTTGCACCGGTCTCTTAGCACCGTTCCAGGCAATACTTGGAATCATTCCGAACTTTGCACATTCGGTGTTTGGTGGCATACCATTGATTCTAGCACTTGTTGCGGGAATTCTATTCATCTGTCTACAATTGCGCTATGGCCAGCCACTTCGCAGAAATAACTCCGAGCGAAATGGAGAAAGCTCTCCTTGAAAGAAAGTGCCGTGAGCGAATAGTACAACTATTGGGCATGACTCGTCTACAGGACCTTAATACCACATGGTTCCGGTCATTCCGACCAATCTGGCATGATTGCATCTTACCTGTTCTACGCTGCCTGCTATGCGGTGAAGAATGCGTGTTGGACGCTTGTCTAACATATCCATCAGCTGCGCCAAAGGACGTCGATACTTTGCTGGTCCCGATAACGGTCCATGCTTCGTGTTGTCCCCAGAGGCTCCCAATACTGATGTCAGCATTCATTGAGATCTCACAGACGCTTCCTGCTGCTGCTGAGGTACGAGAAACAACTCCAGGCACACAGGTAACAACGGACGCGAACATTGCTGCGGCGACCTATGCTGTGGGCGGTGTTTCCCATCTTTGTGCGGTCAATCTCTTACGTGAGGTGTTCGAACTTACACCATCGACAGTGGATGATGTTTTGTCTATTGAAATAGATGATCTCATGTTTACACCAGACCCGTGAACTGACTCTAAATTCGGCATACTTTGTTCCAGTGCAACAGCAACAATTTGGCCTTCGTTTTTCAAAGACCTGGAACATTACCAAAATTTGAACTTTTCTCATTTTTCGAACACAAAAATGGCACTTCAATCTGCTTATAGTAGAACTGGCCTTATAATACAGACTTGGCAGTACTTCCAGGGACACTTAGTCATCTTGTGTGTCTACATCAGTTCATTTAAATTTCATGATAGGAAATGACTTTGATTTTGAACAAACTTATCGATCATTTTCATCATATGTAAATATTGCTTTTTATTTATCATTCCGATTGCATTTATTTCACACTTTATGCAGGAATTGAAAAGCTTTGCTTATAAATGTACAGAAACCTTTGCATTTTAAATATGTCTTTTAAATACTTTTAGGATATGTTTTAATATGCGGTACTCTATTTTAATGTTTAGCATTTTGGATGTTTAGCATTTTAGTATCATTGTTTCCACGAAAGAGGAGTGGGTGTTGTATACTTCATAGGGTGTCCATAAACGGGCTTTCTAGACTCATGTCCTTATATAGGCATAACCCAACCTGCCCTTATATAGGCGTAGAATCCCAGGCCTTATTTAGGCATAAACCATGCACACCAAATACAGGCATGGCTTCCGACATCCGTCCACCCTAACGTCTCAACGAGTCCATGAAAAAACAGACCCTCAGTCTGCGGGAGTTTCCCTTGCCCAGGACTATTGATTTCTTCAAGGACTCATACATTATGCATGAACCTCTTATTCCCTAAGGGATTCATTCATGACGTCTTTCGCTGCCCAACTCACGTCAATGCTACCATTTTCAGGTATAAATATACCTTCCCAAACCCCTGTAAATCAGAGGAGACCTCGACTTCAGAGGAGCCCGATTCCCGGCCAGACGCACTGAGAAGACACTGTCATTCCTGCACGCAGAGAGTCCAGCTTCCAGTGATCTAACTTCCCTTGCGGGGTGTTGGAGTTCGAGTCCGGATAGAGATTCCTACCTCTCTCATTCTTCAGGTATGGAGCAGACTAGAACCTAGAGGGACTCTTGGCATACTAGACTCTTGGCACGACTGATCCTCGACGTACCACGCCACAGCCACATCACCCCCACTTGAGGAACCTGCACTGGCTCCCCGTCGACAGGAGGATCACCTTCAAACTCCTCACCCACGCACACAAGGCACTCCACAAAACTGGCCCAGCCTACCTCAACAGATGACTCTTCTTCTACGTCCCCAACCGCCAGCTCCGCTCCGCCGACCTCTCCCTCGCCACCGTCCCCCGCATTCGAAGAACAACCACCGGCGGCAGATCCTTCTCACACCTCGCCGCCAAGACCTGGAACACCCTTCCACTAAGCCTACGAAAGACCCAAGACCTGCTGACCTTCAGGAGGCTACTCAAGACCTGGCTGTTCGACCAGTAGCAGCATCCCCCCCTTCCCTCTCCCCAGCGCCTTGAGACCCTCGCGGGTAAGTAGTGCGCTCTACAAATTCTGTGATTGATTGATTGATTGGCATACTAGGCGTAACTTACTCTTGGTATACTCTAGTCAGGAATACAGCACCTACTTCTACTTCTCCCTATACCTATGATAGGTTAGGTACACTGGGATAGAACTAGGGTAGAAACGCATCGTATGAGTACTCGCATTTTTAGGTTGTGTCATTTTATGTAAATGCATACATGCTAAAAAGATAATGCTGACGCAGTATTATTTATTTTTACTGCTCACCTTGTACATTATTTATCTTGCATACTGTCTTGTGATCATAACAGCACATATAACTTACAACAGAAACAAGACTGTTCAATAAATCCTTTATTGAAACGCCCGTCTGTTATTTCTGTGTAACTCTGAGAATAACTGAAACATGCACGACAGAGCTGAGTGAAATGGTTATCTATTGTTTCTACGACTCTGGGACACATCCTGATTCTGTAAGGGAAACACAGTGGTCATGTTCTGCGGCAGCCAGAAACTAATCCCTTCTTGTCGTCAAGAAGTTTCTAGTGGCCTCTGAGCTAGCTGGCACAAGTAATTAAGTTTAATATACTCGATAGGGACATACCGACCTAAGTCCTATGTCAAACCTATAGGATATATTATTCCAATGCGCAGAGCCTATAAGGGAAATAGGAGCTACACTACACAGGACCTGCTGAAGGTGTTTGCTTTGATCAGAATAGCTCTGAGCAGGAGAAATTCAAATTTGCAGCTTACAAAGTGGTCGCTTCGGGCATATACTTTTTACATTTTCGCCAGATCAATATTTCTATATTTAGACTTAGCACCTTATTTAGAGTTTGGTGAATGAAGGGTCTGCCAAACTTAGAATCATCCACTTGCCCTGCAGACAACTCTGCACATTGACAGGAACCACTGTTGAGGTGGTTCCTGTCAGTGTATGAAAAGTTTGATGGACAGTACCATCAGTCATGATGTCTGGCTGTTAAATGTTTCAGTTGTTTTTTGCTTTCAAAAACTATGACCGCGACACCCTGAGAGTTTTCTCCAAGGGAGTGAGAGTTTGTTTCTGAAAAACAGATAATGACCACCACAGCTTGGGAGTTTTTTTCCCAGGGAGTGGGAGGGTCATTAGTGGTTTTTTTTCCTGTGCCTTACCACCAGGTTTTTCTGTGCAGTGATAAACAGGGGAAAAGCCTTTAAGCCGATTTCCTCTATTCAGTCGGGACTTCAGGGGACATGCTCCATTGACAGAACCAACAAGGTTTCTGTCCATGGAATACTATGGTCTGCTAACTCTAAATGAGGTAGGGGACACTTAGTTTGGCAGACAGGATACTCCGTCGAATATGCAATGGAGTATCCTGTCCGCCAAATTCTAAATCAAGCCTAAGTCTTTTTTTAAGGGGCACAAAATCCTCTTATGAGGCAAGCCTGAAGCTGTATCCTACGATGGAGCTTCAAATCAGATACCTTTCTCCTTGAGGTCTCGCTGACCCTCCAGAAGTCTTGGAAGTCTGAAAATGTTCTAAGTCCCATCTTTTCAGAGTTTCTGGTGCAGCTCCTCTTAATCACATCTAAGACTCTTAGGCCTGCAGACCCTGTAGGGGGCCAGGACTCATTCAAGCAGAGGCCACCAGCAGGGCCAAGTTCAGTCCTGTTCCTACTGGGCAGCTGTGCACTTCAGGAAAATGTATCTTGCAGCTTGTTCTGTCCCTGACACACTGGAGGTCAGCCAACTAGCCCGTGGAGTCCACTTCTTAGTCCTAGGTACAAGTGGGAGAAGGTCTAGACCTTCAGGTCTCCACACAGGTCTCAAACAACAAGTCCAGTCCTCTTCTGAACTTCTGCAGGTCCATTCAGAAAATGGTTTCCAGGGGCAATCCTTCCCACTTTTACAGCACGTTCTAATTAATTTGCTGAAGAATATCCCACTGTGCACTATTATGAGGCAAAATCAACATGGCATAATCTTTCTGCGCAAAATGGGAGATTGTTTGCCAGCCAGCAGTGTGTTTAAGGAAATAAGCAGCGGGATCCTCCTAAACTACATCAAACTAGTTCTGGGACCAGCTCCCTGTTTCAATGGTCTGGTGCCATACTGGCTTCAGAGGGGCTATATAACAAACTGCTTCTCCTTCCCAGGTCTCACTTTACATTAAAGTATGAATGGGCGGGCCTCACTCCAATGCCTTTCAAGGGAGTGAAATCCCTGGACCCTCACTAGCTGTCTTTTCTGAGCTGATATATTTCATATCCCACACAACCACATCTTCCTCTAAATGTCCAAATCCTTTATTCCTGCTAAGGGAGCAGTATTCACACCTCATTAAAGGTAAGCACTGGTGAGGACTCCTAAACTTCACCAGCTGGCAAGGTGACACAGATACTTAAGCACTTCCTTCTAGCAATACAGAAGCTCAAATCATAGCAAACCCAGCTCAGCTGTTCATCATTCAGAGGTTGTAAATTGAGCACCAATAATTTTGAGAATAGTAATACCTGTTTTGTTCTCCATTCCTGTGTTGTTTTTTATAAAAAACATCATATTTTCTTCTTTTAAGAAGCATGTTTTTACATACCTGTAGGTGTGTATTAGATGTTTGAGTTACAGGCCTTGCAATTGGATCAAAAGTTATATGTGGGGCCACAGGCTCAGTCCTTTGCCAGTACAGCAGGTCTATTGCAGCACTTCCTTCATTCTGACTGAAAACCCTTTCAGTGACAGCATCGACTGGTTTAATTTGAGATGACTGATAATTTGCTGCTTCTCTTCTCTATATCAAAACGATATTACTCTCTGTAACATTCCCTTTCAAAGTACTACTGTTATTTTCTATGATTTTTGATTGATGATATTTTTGTCTTATCTTCTCCTCAGCAACCCACGATGCAGTGGCAAGAAACTGCAAGGAGCTTCTGCAGAGTGGGACCATTCTCAGTGGCTGGTACACCATCTACCCCGAGGATGGGAAACCCCTCACTGTGCTCTGTGACATGGAAACCGATGGAGGTGGATGGATTGTAAGTTATCAATAACTTAGTGGGATAGTATGTCGATCCTTGAGGGATGCCTCCAATAGCAGCTGTTTATTAAAGAAGGACTCCCAACGTTTTTGTTAATCATTATCTTATACACCCAAAATTGTCCATGCACTGGTATATCAAAATAAAATTATCAGTTTTTCATCAGAATCAGTAAGGGGAACGTAAAGAAACACATTCTCAGTAGAACAGTAGAACTGTTACAATAACATCAGGTCTTACACCAAAATGGTTTCACTAGCAACTGGGTTGTGATAATCAACATTAGAACTCGCTGAGAGGGGATATTGTCACGTGTCTATTTTCAGGTTACATAAGGCGAGCATCTGATAGTATGTTACATTAGGTAAAAACAATGGATTGCTACCCAGAAGGATTGCCTGTGGTTAGACTATTTGCAAGCATTTCTCCCTTCACCTTTTGTGTGTTTTATGTAGTGCCTTAAGTGGCCAAGCATCTGCCCAGACAGGCATCTCTTGCTTTCTGTGCCACAGGATCTAAGCTATGCCTCACTGACTAGGACCAATAAGGCAGAAACCAATCTAGACTTGCTTGATGAGTAGTTTGGAATGGATGGTTCCTATGAGGAGCTTGGTCAGTACTGATTTGCATAAGGTGGGTCTCTGTCTAGAGTTGCACAGTGGATGAAAAACCAAAAGTTGAAATTTTACCCTAAGTGATTGCCAGAGGTTAGATGATTTGCAAGCATTTTTTCATCACCTTTTGTTTGTTTTTTTATTCTCTGTGATCTCAGTTTTTAGTAAACATAGTCTGGGGAAGGATTATAGGTCGATGATGAAATATCCAAAAGCACAAGCGAACTCACTCGCTTTGCAACCAGCCAGAGGGCTGGCAGGGGGCTGTAATGATGGGAAAACAATCATGGAGTCCACACTCAAGTTGAAATTAGAAAAAGGATTACAGTTTAATTGGGCAAGCAAACGTGAACCGTAAATAAAAAAAATGATAGCTCAGGACAAAAAAATCCCCCATCTACAGGCCTTGGGACAAAGAGGGCATCCAAACACAAGTAGCTACCTAGAAAGGTTTACCCTCTCATGCTTGGTGGGGGAGCAGAGGCCGGGTCTGTCCATTGCTGCCCAGTATGTCTGCAGTGCTTAATTTGAGCCGATGGTTGCGGGTGAAGGGCACCAGCACTTATTTTTCGGGACCGGTACTTATTTCTCCTCATCAGACATTTCCCGAGCCCAACAGAGGGAAAAACAGACGAAACGGAAAGACGGAGGATGAGAAATACAGAAAATCCATCACCAAGAGAGAAAGCAGAAACCTAGAGGAGTGAAATAACGTGGCAAGGAGGGCCTGGCAATGAATTAAAGATTGCTGAGGCGGATTCAGGACTGCGCACCCTTGGTATTTGGCAAGCTGACATTTATAGCACCGGCCGCAGATATCTGAGCAGAGCTTTGGGCTCTGGCACTTATTTTACAAATAAAGCACTGCTTCAGTCCCTGTTCTTCATTGTGGTGCAGGCTCTCCAAAAACAAGAAATGCTAGGTTGGAATCCCATTAATTAGTATACCACACTTGTGGGCTCCCAACAGATTGTTTGCCATGCTGAACCTCCAGCAAGGCCTTGACTATTACCAATGGCATTGCATCAGGTACTACCTAAACATAGATGAATTCTGAAAAGGACATAAAAATAGAGAGTGCTTGTGTGGGCTTGTACTGCTAAAGCGTAATTCATAAATAAACTTAGTAGCAGGATTATTCTTTGATAGTGAAGGTTTATTCAGCTGAATGACATCTTAAGGCAAACGCTACATTGACATACCATCTCTAGGCATGGGTAGTTATACCCTTCTTTAGCAAAGGAAAGAAAGACAGTGTACATTCATTGAAGTATCTGCTTCTCCTGCTATAACAGATGACATTAGCAAAGCAATGCATTCTCCCCACCATGTAGTCACTCCCCTACCATCTCACACCACCAGAAGCTGAGCTCTCCAAAATACAATTTATAATTTCTACTTGTTGAATCTTAAAGCGTGTGCATGTTCTGTAGCAGGGTTCTAAACAAAATGGAGTCAGTCGGGTTTCATTATTTTGGCCTACATGCTCAGAGTACCTTTCTCATCTAGCAAACCAGTAGATGGCTAATAGCCAGGGTGTCGGACAGTGACGGCCGCCACAAACAAAGGGTGGTGAGGCGGGTGGAGGAAACGCAGTAGGGGAGGACGGGGGGTGGGAGCATGTGGGGGTGTTAGTAATAATATATATATTTTTTTAAACTTACCTGAAGCCACCGGCCGCCTCCCGCGTCGCATCACGCCTCCTGTCCTCTTCCTGGTCGCAGTAGCCCCTGGGACAGACTCCCATCCAATCCCCGTGCAGCTCTCATGCTATGAGAGCAGCACGGGGTTTGGCCTGCGCGGGCTGAAAAGATGCTCCGCTCAGGTCAGGGAGTCTGTGGGGTTTCTCCAGCCTGGCTGTTCAATGCAGCCTGGCTGGAGAAATCTAAGTGCGTGTGAGTGCTTGGCCGGCCTGAGATGGCCAGCCAAACACATATGCGCACTTAGGGAGTGCACATATTACTCCTCCTTCCCCCTCCCATGCCCCGCCCCTCCCTGCACAAGCTGGCTCAGAGCCGGCAAATGAAAAATAAAACAATGCTAGAACATCATATTATTTTTCATTTGCTGGCTCTGAGCCAGTGGGGCGACGCTCCTCCGCCATTGCGGAGGAGCCACCGCTGGTGTCGGAGTCAAGAACGCAGTTGCCCTGACGACGTCTCCGTCTGCCAAATTCTGAGATGCCCGCCAGCCAAGCACACATTTCTGTCATTGGCAGGAACACTTTCACTGCAGTTCTTGTCAATGCATTGTAAATTTGATGGACGCTTTTGTCAATATGACGGATCTGCACAACAAACTTACAAAGCTTTTTTTCATTTTCCTAAACAAAAACCCAAAGTGGTATTTTGCTTTGGAAAATAAAACATCAATGCCGCCCTCGCCATGGGAGTTTTCTCCCATGACAAGAGTGGCATTTTGCTGTTTTCACTGCCCGTCACGCCACGTTTTACCTGGCTGTGACGGACAGTGAAAACTGGCTGTGTTTGCCCACTATAATTCAGGTGGGTGGACACATTGTCAAATCTCTGTCAACCCTTACTTTTTAAGGCTGTCGGAGGTTTATGTCGGCTGTTGACATAATGATGGCCCGTCTGTCACTAAATGAGACTTGGCATTTGGGGAATTACATTTATTCTTGTGCCCAGCCTTCCATCTCGGCCAGTCATTGGGACATATGATTTCACCTCTACATCTAATAGAGATGTTACCTGTATCCCTAATAGGGATATTACCTGAATTACCCCATGTCCCCTTTTTTGAAAATTGTGCAAAGAACGCTACTCCACCCAATGTCGAGGATATTGTTATCTCACCAACACCATAGTTAAAGAATACTGAGGCAGGTATCCTAGTACATCTTTGAAAACACTGACAGGGATGCCAACACTGCTGCCCTGCCCTCCATACTCGTTACCCCAAGTGATCTTCAACTCACCTGGGGTGCAGTTTGGCCAAGAGTACGGAACATACCAGTGCTGTTACGCAGTCGAGCCATTATCTTGTCAGAATCAAACTCTAACCTCTCCCAAATTCACCTGAGCCTGGTCAAATATCAGCAGACATGGTTCCGGCACCAGCGTAAAGATATTTATTCCCCACCTGCAAAATGTCCATCTTTGTGAGTACAATAGATCAGGCATTCCAGCAGCGGCCCGTGCAGGTAGGAGCCGTGGGGCGGTGGGGCTGGGTGGGGGGGAAGTTCGACAGATGACGAGGGAAAACTAATTATTTATTTAATTTTCCCTCGTGGTCGTCTGTCGAATTCCCTCCCAACCGGGCCCCACCACTCTTGCCTGCACGGGCCACTCCTGAGGCATTCTTCAGTGTCCCAGTTCACTAGTGCTGACTGTATATTCGAATTATTTGATATAACTTTAAAACTCAAAGACCCGATGACTTTTGAGCTGAGCTATTTTAGGACAGAGTGTGCATGGAGGAGTTTAGCTTGTCATATGGATTCTCAGGAGATAAACGATGTCCAAGATCAGACTATGCACATGAACAATTTCTACCAGGGCTTTTGCCGTACATGTAGCATCATACGTGTACTTTTGTGCTGTGCAAATCGGATGTGCATGACGAGCAGCCTGCTTCATATTGATGTCTTCTCTGAATATCAACACTCATCTTCTGGTTGCCTGAGTCTGGTCCTTACCCCTGCACCCTAGGCTTAGGATCCTACACTTGGAGGGGCTTTTCTCTTTCTGAGCAATGTTATCCTCTGCGTTCTGGGCACTGGCTAGCCTGCTAGACACAATGGATCTTTTACTTCTGGGATATTTTCCATCTTAACAATTGTCTACTGCGCTACCCGTCATTGGTTGGATTGCTGCTTTAGAGGAGATATAGCTGGTACCATGATGTCTAATATTTCTTGGTGATGCTGAATGAAAGTTATTTTGCATTTACAGTATGTTATTTTGGGAGTCTGCCCAGGTTCATTTCAGAGAGCCACTCCTTGATCAGTGTTTACAGTGAAGGTGAACTTGGTCTATCAATAAATGTATCTCTATTCCATATATATTTAACAATGGTATGCATATTTCAGTACGTTGTGGAACTCGCAAGTGTGTCTCGTCTGTGTCATGTATTCTAAATGCATGAGAAAAGTGTAACTTAGACAAGGTCAAGCCTGATAATCATTAAATTAAATTGGAACAATTCATCCCATTTTAGTAGTCATTTATGTTGGATACTGTATATAACATATGCTGGATTTAATTTACACTTTGTGATGCCTTAGATTGGTTGCCAGAATCGTCATCAAGTTTGAGGTGGAGTTGCATGCATGTGACACCTGACATTCTAGGAAACAAACATCTTGGTAAGAGGATACGTGCAGATGTTCAAAACTATTAGGTTAAATGTTTCTTGAATCTTATGGTTTCATTTTAACTAAGTGTAGACATAATGCGTCCATAGACTGCACATGCACATATATGTTTGAACTCACAACCACCTCAAGATGCTGTTTTAAAAAGAATCTGCAATATAGCCAATGTAAATATTGAGAAAGTCAATGTCAATGTGAATAACGATAAGAATAAACAACAGGAGTATACCCGTAGACCCAGTTGAGATCTGGGTGGTGATTATATGTAACAGAAAACAATATCTCAACAGGTTTTGTTTTGTAAGCTGGTAAATTAACATGCACATTTCATTGCAAAAGAAACAGGCAGGGAGACTCAAAGATTCAAAGAGGTGCCAAAGGCACGTTCTTATTCAGAACAAAATGGAGTGAAAACAGTAGTATCAGCACTGTTGACAGTGAATGTGAGCATAACCCGACAAAACTTTGTGCACATAAGTGCTCGTGACACAAAGGGTGGACGGCGCATGTGACAAGTGTCACAGCGATAAACGGCGCGAAGTGAACAATGGTGATAGTATATACAAAGTACTTGAGGTCCACAGTAAGTATTTACAGAGAATTTAGCATTTTAGTGAACCAGAGTTATTGCACCAAAAGATGCGCTGAGGAGTCAACGGCGTTTCGACCCGTCACAAGTTGGGGTCATCATCAGGACCAGGTTACCATTTTGGGAAGTGCTGTACAAGAAGGGAGTAAGGAAAAACGAGTAAAGTAGGGAAGAGGCGAGTGAAAAAGAAGAGATTCTGCCGGTATGATAGTTGAAGAATAGCTGATAAGAAACTGGATAGTCAAGTATCGTGTTGAGGGCTGAAGCTCCGCAGGCTACAGGGGCTCAGGAGGGGGATCTGCCGGAAGAGACCCGGGTGGGCGCTGTGGGGGGGAGAAGGAACGGATCAGAAGGGAACAGCGGAAAAGAGGTTGGGAGTGACTGTAGGGTGCACTGGGTAGAAAGGTACTCACCAAAGGGCTGCCCGGAAATGGAGTCAGCGGTAGACCACCGTCCAGAGGTACTAGGATCGGTGTCCACGAGCGTTGGGCATCTGTCATATAAATCACCCGGAGTTGGCAGGGGAGTTCTGTGGCTGAAATAACTGGAGAGGGGGAGTGAAAGGGAGGGGAACGTAGTCAACGGGGTACATAGTTGTGGACGGCAAACGGGTTTGAAAAAAGAGGCTTCCCGAAAGTAGATGATTCAAAGTCGGTCCACAGAGAAAAATTTGGGCTGGCGTGGATGGGTCACGTCCAGGAGCTGGGTAAAGGAGGACAGAGACCGTAGTTAGGGAAGGAACAAATTGGGTGAAATCACTGCAAAACCAGCATGGGATCTGAATTGGCGCTCACCTGGGGAGTAGAAATACATCCGGGCGGGCAATCAATGCTCGCAGTGGTCCCATAATCGATCCTCTGGGGGCCGTCCGGCAGGATCGGATCACGGCTGGATCTGAGAGGGCGAGGAAAAGGAGACCAGGAAAAAACCGGTCGGGTCCAGATTGGCATCACGACGTACGGGTGTATGTGCGTATGAGCGGGGGATCAGGCCAAGGGCCCGTGAGTGAAGAGCTCAGCAGAGGATAGCGAAGGGAGAATAGGGGGCGTCGAAAAACTTCCTACCTGGGTAGTGAGTAGACAGCAAGGAGGGTAGCGGTAGACAAAAGAGAGGCATGGGTTAAGGGTCCGAAATTGGAGACAAATCGGGATGTGTATGACCCGAGAAGACAAGATCAGGGAGAGCCAATAAACACTGAGGGTATCCAATAGGATAAACTGTAATAGCAGGGTAGTGTTACCCGAAAATGATGGTGATCTCTCATTTGAAGACATATGAAATGTTCTCGTATGGCATATTATGGTAACAGTTACATAGATAGATGGAATTAAGCATTGGTGAAAGACAACAGTATAACATCTTAGTAGGAGAACATTGATAATGTAAGAGTTGACAATTTCATAGGTAATGTCAAATTACAAGGTCAATGTAATTATGATATTAAATCAAGGTGTTCATATATGACTTGTACATCATTAGGAGAGGGCGGGAGGGATATTCAGGTAAACGGTGGCTATGGAAGGGAGGAATGTCCCATGCAGGGCTAACTAAATTAGCGTGAGTCAGGACACCATCTGAGAGACTAATGGTTGCAGCAAAGGCACTGATAGGGAGGAAGTACGCGATGCAAAGAGGTTAGAGTTGGACGGTGTTATTCCAATCATCGAGAGTGTTCAGACCTTGGTTGACCGAGTTGCACCTTGTGATCCATTTGCATTCGCATTTATTGAGGAGTTGTTGTTGGTTACCTCCTCTTGCGGGTAATGTAGGTTGATCTATAACTTGCCAGATCATGTCAAGTTCATTGTGTTGTTTCTCCAGGTAATGTGCCACAAGGGGAGCATTTGCGACTTTGCAATGGATGCGACTTTTATGTTGAATGATGCGTTGTTTCACCATTTGTGTGGTTTGGCCAATGTAGACAAGGTTGCATGGGCATTGTATCACGTAGATAACATTTGTGGAGCGACAGTTCGTGAAGGTCTTCAATGTGTATGTATGGTTGTTTGTTACAAATTCCTTGGTGTTAGTCGTAAGGCAGCACACAACACAGTTCTGTAATCTGTAATGTCCGACCACTGGTGGAAGCCCCCATGATGCGGTAATGGATTCCGTATTGCTTTTTTTTAGGCCAAGTGATGGTGTGTACTAGGTGGTTGGAAAGGTTGTTGCCTCTTTTGTAGGAGAAAAGGGGTGGTTGTCGGAATGATAGGTGTGTCCGAAGGATCTGCCAGTTTTTTTTAATTATCTTGCTCACTTTGTTGCTGGATGGGCAGAAGGTGGTGACAAAGGGGATGTATTTTTTTCCTGTCTTTCTTTGGCTGTGAGCAGAATGTCTCAATGGCAGTATCAAGCGCGTTTTCGGGCGCAAGAGACCAGACGACATGGGTATCCACGTTGAATGAGTTTGGCTGTTAGGATAGCCGCTTCCCGAAAATAATATTTCTAATGCAAAGGAACTGACCGTAGGGGAGACCATCGCGGAGGCCGCGGGGGTGATAGCTGGAGTAGAGAAGGAGGGTGTTTCGTTCGGTAGGCTTTCTGTATAGGGTGGTTCCTATTTTGCCATCTTCAACATGGAGGGTGAGATCTAGAAAAAGGAGATCATTGGTTCTTGAATCTGAGGTGAACCTTAGATGCGGTTGGGAATTATTGAGCCAATGTACAAAGGAATCCAGGGTTTCTTTAGTGCCTTTCCATAATAGGAGGATATCGTCTATGTACATGCGCCAAAAGAGAATATGGTCAAGGAACAGGTTGTTAGGCAACAATATGTGGGTTCTTTCAAGGTTATGTACAAATAGAATTGCAAAGTTTGAAGCAAACATGCTCCCATGGAAACACCCTTAATTTGAAGGTAAAAAGTGTCCCTGTACAGAAAGTAGTTGTTGCTGAGTGCAATTCTGAGTAAGTCCATGATGAATTCATTCTGTATTTGTGTTGGTTTGAGTCTAGTTTCCAAGAGGTTTTGGATAACAAGTAGACCTTCATCATGAGGGATGTTTGTATAGAGGGACTCAATGTGGAGTCCAACCATCAGTTCAGTGTTGGTATTGAATGGTTTGTCTTCAATGACATTGATGAGGTCCATGCTGTCACACACATAGGTGTCGGTCTGTGGGACAAAGTCTTTTATAACAGCATCTATATATTTGCCCAAAGGTTCCAGGATTGAACCACAGCCAGAGGCGATGGGGCGTCCAGGTGGGTTGATGGCATCCTTGTGTATTTTTGAGAGCACATAGATGACCGGGGTATGTGGATGTTGGTTATTGAGGAAGGAGAATTCTTTGTGGGATATTATGTTTTGTATTCTTGCTTGATTAGTGACAGTTTGGATTTTGGATTGGATATCTGGTAGTGGGTCCTTAGACAGTGGGCGATAATGACAGCAGTTGGATAGTTGTCTTGTGATTTCCATGTCATATTTATCTATATCCATGACCACTATACCCCCTCCTTTGTCTGCTAGTTTGATTACTATGCTGGTGTTGTTTTTCAGACTGAGCAGTGCCTGTTTTTCTGTGAAGGATAAATTGTAAGAAATGTATTCAAACTCACTTTTGAGGGCTGCAATTTCTTGGGAGTACTATACGTTCGAACAAAAGTATTTCGGGAGGCATTAAAGTGGTAGGGTGGTTGAAGGTGAATGGGGGATGAAAGGGAGATCGGGTAACAAAATCAGTGAGAGGTCTATCAGCAAAGAATTGTCTCAGGCGAATGCGTCGGAAGAATTGGAGGAGATTTTCTTGGAGGTCAAAGAAATTGCTTGGCTCAGTAGGAACAAATGACAAACCCTTGCTCAAAAGGAAGGTTTCTTGTGAGGGCAAAATATGTTGGGAGAGATTGAATATGGGGATCAGGTGTTGATTTGGATCCGGGGGATTGTCAGTGTTGTTTATTGCTGAGGACCCCGTTGGTAGAATTTCCTGAGGGTCTGGCGTTCGCCGCGGTATTGGTATTGGTAGTTGGTCCTTGTGCTGCTTATTCTGTGTCCGAGGTTCCCATCTAAAAAATGGGACTGTAGAAGTGGTGGTGGGGGTCTATTTAGATTTCTGTTGTGCTGCTGCCTTCACCAGGGTCTGAGTCCTCCACTGAGGTGTTGGAGGAGTCTGAGAAGGTGATAGTTTGGTTATTTCTGAATCTATCCCAGTTACGTGTCTTAGGTGGTTGGTATGGGGTATTGTAGAACTCGTCTCGGAGGTAAGTGTATGTTCTTTCCTTGTCATAATTTTTAATGTCTTTTTGTATTTTCTTTATCTTTTTGTTTAGTTCAAAGGTGTTGAAGGTGGCAATTGTGCTGTTGATTTTCTCAAGGAGATTTTTTGCATCAGTAAGTGTGTTGTCCTCAAGAATGAGTTTCTCGAGTTCTGCGATGTCTACCAATTCCTTGCGGCTATGTTCAATGGCTGTATCAATACCTAACACCACCCAATGGCGTGAACAGGTTGTAACCAGATGGCTGAATCCTGTATGAAATTTTGGGTCTTGTGTGAAAATGGCAGGGGTATTCAGATCTGTAGGCCAAGAGGAATTATATTGGACTTCAAATATTCCGTTAGCATACGTGCATATAAATTGGTTCAAATTTGTTTTTTCTTGAGTTTCTCAAGTCTGTCCAGAAGTACTCGGGATGTATTAGCTGCGGGGGTGATGGGTGTGGAGGTGGAGGAAGTGGATAGCAGAGAGGGACCACTTAGTATTCTTTGGATATAGTCATCCGAGTAGTTGGGAGTCTCCCTGGAGGACATAGTGTCTACAACTAATTAGACATTATGTATCAAAAATAATTGACAAGAAAAGTATGGGTCATGTAGGGACCTACTCTCGCAACTCAGCAGTTGCTCACTACTAACGAGACATTCATGTATAAAAACGAAATCGCATCTGTATTGACAAATTCGCTCGTCATGAACTCCACTTCAACCCCAGCTCAGAAGTATGTGGTCAGGCAGGCCCTGAGACTCAGGCCCGTGGTTACTGATTGACAGGTCACGACAAATGCACGAGCAGGAAATCCCAGATTGATCCCGCAGATAGGCGCAGCGATACCACAATGTACCAGGGAGATTGGCCCCAATAAAGCACACATGGCCGGAGGGATACACGCGTTTCCAAAACTGCATAAAGTCAGATGCCACATAAAGTTAAGAACACATAGCCAATACAGTACAACCAGTCATCACGCACTCCCCATGCCAGACATCTGGACACGTTACCCACTGGTCACATTGGGTCTACACAAGGTTGAGGCCCACCTGAATTCCTCATCAAATACCTTAATATATGGTTCCAAAGACAGCGGTTCACATTCCTTACCAAAAAAGGATTGCCTGAACTATTTTATGACATTCAATGAATTGCATAAAACCCAGTTCAGATCGATTGCAAGTTTAGAAAGTCCTCAGACCCTATTCCTGTAACTATTGCCCCGGCAGCACTGTTTAATTAAAAAAACTGTTCCTGTTTTGCCAAACGCCTCTTGTCTCTTGTTTTTTCAAGGTACTTCATGTTCAAGCAACATTTTGGCGAGCCACCATCTGAGCTGATTGGTACCTCGAATTCGACTGTAGCCAAAGGAAAGAGACCCCGCCCGGGCAAATTCACATTTGCGCATCAAGGAACGTGAGCAGACATCACAATTGATTGAAAGTTCTGCTCGATCCACGGGGCGGAGGTCCATCCTGAAGCAGCCGTCATAGAGGGTAAGAGACTAGATTAGAACCTTAGTAAAGCATGTGGCATATGACAAACTAGGGAGAAGCATAAAAAGATATCCTGAGTGCCCTGCCACTGAGAGAAACCTGGTACATTACCTTTTTTATATTTCCTAGCTGAGTAATCGTAAGGCGACCTAGGAGGCGATCCCGCAGAAGTCACCTTTTTTGATAGTCAGCACGCTAGGAAAGGTGAATATTTATGTAAATATTTATTATATAGCCCTTTATGGCTCACAGGACACTATTTTTGTGGTAAAGCTATCCTGATTGGGTTGAGTTGGCACCTCAATCTTATTCTTAGTCTAAAAGGGATCCTCAGAGCCACAGGTTTCTTAACACTGCTGGTATCTGAAGGAAGTGAGAGGTGTTTGTCACTTGGACCACTGGGCATGATACAGATGGTACTCTTGGTCCCTGGGTGCGATACAGGGTGCAATTAGGACTTTTAGGGGAAAGGATTTGGTCCCGGGAGATTAGGTGTAACTTGTGACTGGCCAAGAGGGGCCTGCAGTTCTCAAGTTATTCCCTTTTTTCAGCAAACTATTGTTATTATATTTGACCAGGAGCTGATATTGACAGACTATCAGGCTCACTTAGTCCCGTGTACCGTACTGAGCTTCCCTTGGTCACAGGATAGCATGCGCTAGGTGCGGGCTAAGGGATTTTTGACAAAGTCATAATTTTTTCTGTCACTGTTTTAGGTGTTGGTCGCTTGGACCGCTTGGTGTGATACAGATGGTACGCTTGGCCCCTGGGTGTGATAGAGGGTGTGATTACGTGTTGGTCACTTGGACCGCTGGGCATGATACAGATAGTACGCTTGGCCCTTGGGTGTGATACAGGGTGCAATTATTGATATGCGATGTTGTGGTGCTGTCAATTACTGCAAACTGTTTCGTCTTAAGTGTTGTGTTTTTGTTGATGATCTAATGTTTCATATGAGGGTGCTGATATTTCACACAAACTATATTTGATACCAGGGGTCAATGCTGTTCAGATACTGTTTTTATTGATGATTGCACTTTTTCTATGTTGCAACCCTTCATATGCATTGTGTATATGAAATGTTCATGTTGAATTGTTGATGGATCTGTAGATAGCGCTGAGCTCATAGTAGCGTAATTATAAGCAGTAATTCTCCATATATATTTTCCCCATGATTAGATCAAAACCCAAGATTCCCTAAAACAAAGAAGCTGAGGTTCCTTGTCCATTAAAACTACCAGATGTATCATGAAGACATCATTAAACACATGCAAACCATGTTCGCCACACATTCTAAAAACGTAATAAGTTTTGCCAGGAATGGCATGCACACACCAAAGCACATACATTTCCCTGACAAAGGAGGGAACTTTTGACACTAATGCAATTGAACACGAGAACACACATACAAAACAAATACACAGGCCAAAAGAAAAACAGGAGATAGACATTATTAGAACTTTGGGCCATCTTTGAGAAAGCGTAGATCGACAGTCGTACATCACAGGTAGCAAGCAAGGCATCAGCACCTCCCCACCATATGCAGGTATGGGGAGGTGCTCTCGCCCATTCTTCCCGCATTGAGGTATTCCAATCCACCAGTAGAAGAAGCCGGCGGGCTCCCTACCGAACAACAAATGTTCAGGCCTAGACATGAGAGATTACAGACCAGCAGGCCCAGGCAATCCCAGCACAATCCCAGTCCAGTAGCGGGAATGAGGAAGGGGGCCGCAGTACCCTGGGATCCTATGACGAGGGTGGAGCTACAGGATTTGCTCAGTCAGCTGAGGAAACAACAGAGAGCGAATTTGAGGGCAAAGCCCAACCGAAAAGAACAGTGCATAGCTCAGAGCGGAGGAAGCAACCTAGACGGGATGTGGAAGAAAGGCGCGAGCTAAGAAGGGAAAGAGCTTGCATCCAGGAAGCACAGCAAGAAAGCAGAGCAGTGCGCTCCCCCCCCCCATGAGGAGAGGGGGGGTAGGCACAGGACACTGTTCAGAGAAGAATCAGAGGTAGAACTAGATGAGAGGATTCTGGCTGGGATCCGACCCTCACCAAACGTTCAATGGAGGAGAGGGGCTGACCAGGAAATAAGAGACCAAGATAGCCTGGTGCTGACCCAACCCAGACAAAGGAAAAACCAGATGGAACTGTTGCACATGCACGAGGGGAGCAGCAATGAAGACGTGCGCTGCTCCACCAGAGCACCGGATAGATAGACTGACCCCAAGGGAGATAGTGGCCGGAGAGGAAGTTGAGACCTTTACACAGCCATTCTGCCACCCGCTAGCCCGCTAAACTAAGGGAAAAGGCCAGTGCAATAGATCTTAGCCAGAGGAGCGATCCTTCGAACCAGAGGACATGGCTATAGTGGAAGATTGCATCCGACATGGAGTTGGAGATCCCAAGTGGAACTTCCTAAGAAGATGGGAACGCCATGTTAGGGAGAAACCAGTAGAGCTACCCAAACCAAGAATGTACCCGCTACTACAGAAGGGCATGTCAGGGAACATCAATGTGCCATGGGCTCTGATGGATAAAGAAGGGCCAAGGACAAAGTTACCACCATTGCTGGATGGAGCAGGGAAATAGATTGTATGTTTTGAGAAGAACACCGCGGGAATAAAGCTAGCGATAGGCAATATCAAAAGTCTGTTAAGTAGTCTTATTGGAGAGCAGACTAACACAGTGTTTGCTCAAGCTTCCATTCCAGCAATTACGCTGACAAACACCAAGCATGATGGGGCCACTTTCAATTCATACAGGCACCGAATATGGAAGGCAGAGGAGCGTCGCCCCACTGCTTTCTCGCAGTGCAAGAAGCAGAAACATAAAATGGTATTATAAATACCATTTTATGTTTCTGCTTCTCGCACTCCGAGAAAGCAGAAGGGTTTGGTTGGGGGTGGGCGGGTCTGCTCAAGGGCAGGGGAGATTGGCTTGCCCAATGTTGCGGACCCTGACTGGTTGGTCGGCCCTCTGGAGCTGAACAAACAAGTCATGCGCACTCTCCCTTTTCTCCATGTAGGCTGCCATTGCAGCGTTGTGATTGGCTTAGGGGAGGGGAGGAAGCCTGCTTCCTGTTCCTGTGGAGGCAGGACAGCAGGAGCAGACCGAGCATTGAAGACGCGGGACCCGGGAAAGGTACGTTTTTTTATTATTTAAACCTTCCCTCCCCGCGTGAACCCCCCTTCCCTCGCGACCACTCGCCCATCCCCCCCCTACCCCGCGCGACCCCGGGCCTGCCCCCCCCACCTCCCTCCCGTGAGTTATGCCAGCCGCGACTGCCAGAGGGAGATGTTCCCTGACAGCTCTGATTTAGGAGGATTAATGGCAGAGACTATGAAGCAAGGGCGAAGCATAACCTATTTTCTGGATGGAATGAGGGAACAATGGGGCCAAGAGACAGGACAGCCATGGACTGATGATTCTGGCCCACAAGTTGCATTCTTTTACAACATTTTCAAAAAGGGGACGCCCACCAAGATACAAAGCGGACTGGACAGTGTGGTTTGGTTAAACAGCAAACACTGGCGAGAAATACAAGCCTATATGTTGCATTACCACAAAAAGAAGCAAGAGAAGGATAAAGAAAGACAGGAGCAAGCCTAGAGAGACACTGCTGAATTGGCCCAACACAAATTGAAAAAAATCGCCCTCAAGGGGGCTGCTTTGGCCGCGAGCGTGCAAATGGCGCCAGTCTTAAAGGGAGCTCAACTGCAAAACCCCATAGGGTTTGAATCTAGCTATAGTGGCATAAGCCAAGGAGGTTGGCAGCAACCAGATCCTAGGGAATTTTACTATTGCCATAGGATGGGCCACCTGGCATACAGATGCTGGCTAAAAGCATACCGTGAACAGAGATCAATGGGCCAGGGCCAGCCAACACAAAATCTTCACCCACAAAACCAAGCCCAGGGAAACCCGAATGCACCTTACATTCAGCTGCAGGGAGGTCAGCCAGCTACCACACCACCACAACAGGGATCAGGTAGTTGGACAAATATGTGGCAATAGCAACCACAGACAGGGAATTTAGCCCAAGAGGGACTGGGGTCACAGCCTCGACAAGGATGGGTAACAGTCTGGGGAGGTAATGCCTTCACACAATCACAGAATCCAAATGTGCAGTAAGATAAACCTCCAGAATAAATACCACCCATTCACCCACATCCCAAAAAAAAATTACTGTACCAAAACGAAAAGAAGGACCAATGAGACAATGTTGGAAATACAAACTTTTACTTACATCTGGGGATTCATAGTTGCTGTATGTATTCTGTCGATTGGGCATCCTCACTAAAGTTCGCTATTAAGGGCACCTGTGGGAGCCAAGTCCCCACTCTGCTGCTGATCCCCCAGGGCAGGGTTGGCTGGCCACGCCCCAGAGTAAGGGAAGTCTGACGAGGGGGCACCCATAAAAACCCTAGATAAAAACTGATACAGTCCATCCCTATGATCACAAGACCACTCCATAGACATTTTGCGCTAATCCAAGCACCCAATTAGGTACGAGAAAAAGGGGGGGAGCCCAACGACTCATAAAAAAGATCAATTCACCTAATTACCCATAAGCCACCTTTAAGTTTTAGCTATCAAAAAGATACTATAATTGTGCCCCCGTCCAGAACCTCACTAAAAACTTGCATAAAATGAGTGTGGGGAACACACCCCTAAAGGGAAGTACAGGAACCCCGAAAAAGAATCCTTGATAATGGCACATGCAGTGTTTTCTGAACTAAAAAAATGAACCAAGCTTTTATCCAACAGGTCTCCAATCAAACCTTCAAGTGCACCACCTTTTCAGCTGCCATATCAACACCCCAACACAAATCTAAAAGTATGCGAATCAAGATTACAAACTGCACCGAGAACTTTTGATTGAACTGTTAAACAAGAAAAACCCCAACCACCGGAGGACCTCAGACGCCTCCCCTGGATCCATATCCAAGATCTGCATTGTTCAATAACAAGTTATGTACTGTTGCACTTCTATGTACCTTCTGTTTACTTTGGGTGCAGCCGCACCTTCTCACTGCTAAAGAACTGCCTGGTCAAATGGAGTCCATTTATAAACTGTCACAGCGTTTGTGCCGGGATCACTCCCATTGCACTTACAATTACACCAACCCAAACACTAGCATTCCGCATGCACTACACAGCGCTCTCTAACACAACACATGATATCGGCGCATGACTGCCGTGGGCTCTAAGACATCAGCCAGGTCGTGTTACGTCTGTTCACTGATACCGCATGCTGTAGGGTAGGCACAGACAGATTTTACTTGTCCTAATAGGTGGCCCCAAAAAAAGCAAAATGTCTTCTCCACTTATACTAATGCAGAAATTAGGGTCAAAATCCAACCCAACAAGGTAGAGCCCCACAGAGTGGTAGTGAATCTGACCCGATTCAAGACCAACCCAACGGCTCTATACTTTTTCACCAAGCCTAGCGATATCCAAACTGTGCTAGACAGGATGTGCAGGAAGGGCACCATAGGAGAGGATACTGTTTGGCCCGAGACTTTCAGGGAAAGAGATTCTTGGAGTTAGCGAAACCCCCAACTCAATGCGCAAACACATCCACCCCTGCCTCCATTTGTGGTCCAAGGGTGGCCCTTTGTGTATCTTGGGCAGTCTTCTTTAACAAGTGGACCTCAGACATGGAGTTCCTCTTTAGGGCTGTCCAGCTCAATGAAACAAAGGGAAATGAGTCTCACATGGGAGGGTTGAACAAAAGCATAGACACCCCTTGTCAGAAAATCTGGGATACCGAGGTGGGTGGATACACTTGGCTAGACGGAAAGGGGCAATCCCTAATTGTATGGAAACTTACACTGTATTCCTTGTGTTTCAGAGGTAAAGGAACGCTTCCACTGGTCACAAATGAAAACTGTGTCACGATCCTGCACATTCCGGATAAGCAATGAGGCACCTCCATGCTGATGGATATGTACTGGCAGTGCGGCTAGTTTGCCTATACCCAGCTCGTCCCTGGATAGCGCGGACTTTGTTCCCTCGTAGCCATACACATCCCATCCCTGGTCATTCCCAGAGAATAACTATTGGATTTGTGCCAGCGCCCGCTAAGGAAGAAGACATCCTTCATGCATCAGGCTTGTGAAAAAATAACTTTGGAGTATTTTGGCAGGGCTCAGTATAAGAGCATTCCAGAAGAATTCAGACTGTTCTCAGACACACAAGTATCAGCAGTAGGGTCCATACACTTTTTCACTGTGCAGACAAAAGCTAATGCCCGCTGGTTACAGATAACCAGGCGGGAGATGCTTAAATGATGAACCGCACTGAGCTCGGCCTTAATTTGATCAAGGAACTGAGAGCAATTTGCCTCATGGTGATGCAGCATCGTTATGTGTTAAACTTAATGATGGCGATGAAGGGAGGGGTATGTGCCAAGATTGGTGTGTTTTGCTGCACGTCTATCCCAGGGAACGGCATGGATAATGAGACTTTGACTCTTGCCTTCCAAGCACTGCGCCATTTGCAAAGAGGCATGCGTGAGGAGGGAGGTGCCCCTGAGCAGGAAAGGTTCTCGAATTGGTTCTCCTGGCTCCCACGGTGACTTTCCGGATTGTGCACGTTGTTGTTGCCTGTTGTTGTAGGGTTCTTATTTTTGTGTAGTTCCATGCAGTTTGGGATTTCCTGTTGTAAAAACGAAGTCCTCAAATTGGGTAGAATGCAAGTAACTAGGAAAGTAGTAATTGTCAAAAGCGAGCTCGAAGAAAAACAGGCCCCCAATAATATAACTGTCATGAAGTATAGGTTAGATAGTGTAGTTGAAAATTCAACTAGAGGGGGGGGGATGTTAATATTGAGAAAGTCGATGTCAACGTGAATAATGATACATTCATGTATAAAAACGAAATTGCATCTTCATTGACGAATTCGCCCGTTATGAACTCCACGTCAACCTCGACTCAGAAATACATGGTCAGGCAGGCACTGAGACACAGGCCCCAGGCTACTGATTGACAGGTCACAGGTGGGGTGACACGTAGCCGGCAGACAAACATGCAAACAGGAAATCCCAGATCAATCCCACAGATAGCCACAGCGACACCACAGTGGTCCAGGGAGATTGGCTCCAATAAAGCACACATGGCCAGAGGGGTAGGCGAGTTCCCAAAACACCATAAAGTCAGATGGCACATAAAGTTAGGAACCCATAGCCAATCAGGGCACAGCAAACACAGTACATGCAGTCATCACGCGCTCCCTGTGCCGGACATCCGGACACGTTACCCACTGGCAGCATTGTGTCCACGCAAGGTCGAGGCCCACCTGGATTCTTCGACTACCTTAATTTATGGCTCCAACAAAGACAGCGGTTTACATTCCTTACCAAAAAAGGATCACCGGAACTATTTTATGACATTCAATGAACTGTATAAAACCCAATTCAGATCGATTGTAAATTGACCCTATCTATGCCTGTAACTGTTCTCCAGGCCGCTCTGTTTAATTAAACAAACTGTTCCTGTTTTGACAAACGCCTCTTGTCTCTTGTTTTTCAAGCAACACATGCGCCCAATTACATTTCTCTGATTTTTTTAACACAACATTTCACCTCACATTGTCTTTCTCAGAGGAAAGCTTTGCATACATCCTTCATTGCCATGGTTGACAATTCTGTCCAAAGAATTCTAATGTCTTTTATGGCACATTAGTTTAAATAGGAATGCTGAACTGGCCGCCGCTCTTTCACGGCCGAATTATAAAGCGCAAACTACTTTTTATCAACATTTGTTGTTTAGAGTTCAAATCTGCACACGATGGAGAAAACCATTGTGAATATCAAATGATTTAAAGGGGGGCGTTTGGTCAAACGCTTGTGAGATACATATATTTAATGCAGAATGGGCTAATGAGCTGTTACTATGAGTCTGTTTTCTTTATAGTTGTGTTTATATGAATCAAATATGGACCAGACACTGTCAAAAGTCAATATTCCCTTCTATTTGGTCCTTTTTGCCTGCAACTAATGTTGCAAGCAGATGATCCGATAGAATACCAGCAGATTATGTCGATCTGTGGTACCACATGATACATAATTTATTCATAATTATGTAGCTAATAATGTGAGTAAGATCAAAATTATTATTTTGATTGACATTCATTCATCAACTCTCTACTATTGGTAGTTGTTTTTCAACATGATTGAAGTATTTTCCTCATGTTTTCATTGTGTGTTGCGGTGCACTGGAGGGACTATTTACTGCTCATCTGCCTTCCTGCTCCCTTTCTTCCATCACTCTCTCTTCCTTTCTTCCCTAGCCCCCTTTTCTTGACTGTTTTTGCCGCATGCCCCACTAATTGCAGGTGACCAACTTAAAATGGTTTGTGACCGTTCCCAAGAAGGGCGCCTGCATGTGCTTTTGTGTTTTGCAATGATGAAATGAAGAGTTTAGACAACAGCCAGCCTGCAATGCAGGATGTTTAATGCGTCAAACACTTACCAGCAAGCAATGATTCAATTAGAATTTGGCCTCCTTTTGATTTTGTGAAATATATTGCTATGGCATTTGGTGCTCATCTCGTGCTGCCATCTGGCTCGAGATACAACACATGGCAGCTCGAGCTATGGAAGGTGAGCAAAGGGTTGTGGTGCTTGATTTTGGTGGCGTGTGGAATATGTCCGGCTTGGTGAGTTGCAAAGAGAAAAGCAGTCCAGCTGACGTGGATGGGATACAATTTCCTATGTGTCGTCGTGACTGTAATCCTGAGAGACTTTCAAGGGAATTCAAAAGGAAGCCATTCTGGCACAATGATTTCTTATTGTAAATTCGTATGATGATAGATTCCAACTGAATTTTATGCTGAACTTCTGAGTTTCTTTTTAGGTTAAGTGCCTTGTATTTTGGCTTAGCATTCAATTGCATGTTTTTCAAATAATTGTAATTATATATGATTTGCTGAATAGTTTATTAATTTTTGTAGTTTTTCCTATTTGTTGTTTTCACTTGTTCTATTGAGGGGAAATGATGTGTTATGGCATCAGGTGCTCCTCTCGTATTGCCATCTGGCTCGAGATACAACACATGCCAACTCTAACTATGGAATGTGACATGGGTTCTGAGTTGGAAGGCGTGGACAGTTGGGCTAATTGGAACGGCGGAGGCTGGAGCGTATTGGTGGTTACCTGATGTGAATAAAGCTGTATCTACACTTGGCGTCTTTACTTGACGCATATATTCAGACTCATGCAGGCAACACAAGATACTTTAATGGCACAAATTTTTTAGGACATTTTTAAGGGTCCAAGATTAACAAACTAATGATTTTGTAATGAATTCTGTAACTCAGCTTGGGATGATCATTGACTGGTTTGCTCACAATGTATTTAGGACAAAATTAAGTCAAGTATCAGAATATACTTTTTAGGTCTCAGCAATATACAGTTTTAGCTGTCTGTTGGCTCAACTTATTGATTCAGATACATTACATATGCTTTGACTGGGCTTATGGTCAGCACCCTGCTCATGATTGGATGGCTTTTTGTCTGTCAGATTTCCCTGCTCCTCATTCAATGACTTTCCCTACCATTCTTGTGCTTGCCCTACCCAGGAGCATTGAGATCTCTCAGTGTTCTGAATGGATGAGGTATCCTTCCACTGTTAATGTCAAGCCTTGTGCTGTAGTGCACCGTCAGTCCTATTTTTTGTCTGTCTCCCTGCTCCCATTCTTCCTTCCCTTCTTGGTCCTTCCTTTGCCAGTCCCTTTTTTAGGGTCAATCCTGCGAGAGCATGCACTAGGGCATGCGTCTCGCTTGCGAGACACTTTTGTTAACAAACCCGCCCGTTGCTAAACATTTGTTGGCTTGCGTGGCACTCTTCTTTACAGTCTTGTCATTTGTCAAGGCAGGCCTGCTATCATTTCCATTCTTCGCTGTGGAGCAGGGATCAAGCACTGATTGATTCAACTTGATCAGTGCCCGTCTGCTGCTCCAGACGTGATTGAGTTACTATTTTGTTCTGTTAAACTTTCTGTGCCCTGCAAACAGAAGGCATGTGACTGGTAAAATGGTGCCCAGTAGGACAAATAAAATTGTAAAAATGTATTTTCTATAGTTAACTTTCTTTTATTTTGCTCATGGGCGCTGTTCGCAAAAGATGAAGATTATCTTATTGCAAAGTGGCGTTGTTTCTTCCTTATGTGTCATTTCTGAAAAGATGCTTTAACACATAATTGGGCGGTACACCCCAATCCACCACAGTCCAATCCGCCCCATTCCAATCCATGCCAATCCACCCCACCTCACCTCACCTCACACCAATCCACCCCAGTCCAATCGAATCCAACCCACTTCAATCCAGACCACTCACCCCAATCCAAACCACTTCAATCTACCACACTCCAATCCACCCCACTCCAATCTGCCCCCTCCAATCCAAAACATTCTGCCCCACTCCAATCCAAAACAATCTTCCCCACTCCAGTCTGCTCCACTACAATCCATAGCAATCTGGCCCACTCCAAAACAATTTGCCCCACTCCAATCCAAAACAATCTGCCCGACTCCAAACAAAAAAATCTGCTCCACTCCAATCTAAAACAATCTGGCCCACTTCAATCTGCCCCACTTCAAATTGCCCACTCCATACTCAAATCTCCTCCACTCCAATACATAGCAATTGGCCCACTCCAAAACAATTTTCCCAACTCCAATGCAAAACAGCCTGCCCCACTCCAATCCAAAACAATCTGCCCCACTCCAATCTGCCCCAATCCAAACCAAAACAATCTGCCCCACTCCAATCCAAAATAATCTGCCCCACTCAATCCAAAACAATCGGCTCCACTCAAATCCAAAACAATCTACCCCACTCCAATCTGCCCAACTCTAATCGGACCCCAGTCCAATCTGCCCCACTCCGATCCAAAACAGTCTGTCTACTCCAATCCGCCCCACTCCAATCTGCCCAACTGCTTCACTCTAATCTATCCCACTCCAATCTGCCCCACTCCAATCCACCCCACAACAATTTACCCCACTCTAATACATCCTACTCAGTCCCCAACAATCTACCTCACTCCAATCCAAAACAATTTGCCCCACTCCAATCCAACCCACTCCAATGCAAAACAGTAAACAGTCTGCCCCCACTCTAATCCATCCCACTCACATCCCATTCCAATCCAAACAACTCTACCCCACTCCAATTCACCTCACTCCAAACCAATGCACTCCAATCTGCCCCACTCCAATTTGCCCCACTCCAATCCAATCCACCTCACCCCACTCCAATGCACCACAATCCACCACACACCAATCCAATCAACCCCACACCAATCCAGTCCACCCCAATCCAGCCCAATCCAATCTACTCCACTCCAATCCACCCCACGCCAGTCCAATTCACCCTACTCTACTAAAATCCACCCCACTCTACTCCAATCCACCCCACTCAACCCCAGTTCAAACCACCCCACCCTATTTCAGTCCACCCCACTCAATCCAATCCATCCAGCCTCGCATACTCCAATCCACCCCACTCCAATCCAATCCACCCCACTCCAGTTCAATCCACCCCACTCAAATCCAATCCACCGCACTCCAATCCAACCCGTCCAGTCAAGTCCAATCCACACCCCTCCACTCCATTATAATTCACCCCACTCCAAACCACCCTACTCTAATCAATGCAATCCACCTCAATCCACCCCACCCAACCCCAAAACAATCTAATCCACCCCACTCCAATCCACCCCAATCCAATCCACCTCCCCATTTCAATCCACCCCACCCCACTCCAATCCAATCCACCCCATCCAGTCCACCTACTCCAATCCACCCCACTCCACTCAATCTAACCCACTCTAGTACACTCCAATCCACCCCAATCTACTCCAATCCAATACACCCCACTACCTCAATCCACTCCACCCTATTCCACCCCACTCCACTGTACACCACTCCACTCTACGACACTGCACTCTACGACACTCTCTGCCTCTGAAGCACTGAACTATACTCCCCTCTACTCCACTCTATTCCCCTACAACACAACACGCTACTCAAACAAATCCAATCTACGACACTCTACTCCCCCACTCCACTCTAGGACATTCCACGCCACTAACTTTTAGTCATGCTGAACAGCAGCCACACTGGTGCACAACATGGCAAAACCACATTGGCAAAGCCAACAGCTCTAGTAAAGGCTAGACCTATTGGCTTTGCCAATGCATGTTAGGTCTGGCGGTAGCCAATACCTTTTATTTTTAGAATTTAAAAAAAATGCATACATGTATCCATATGTATAGGTGCTTTCAGTCATCCTTCTTCATCCATTGGTCTTGTGTAACGTCTTTCACTCAAGTTTTGCTTCTGCTCAGTGCAGTAAACAGTACAGGGCAGTGGGGCAGCCCTCTTCAGGCAGTGCCCGCCCTCTATATGAGTGACTGCATTTTGCCTCTGCACAATGTGATCATCCCCACATTAAGTAGTGCATTTCAGTGCTAGGCCTCAAGTGAAAAAGTATCCTTTTCACGATACTTTTTTTCAGCTGCCATGGCAGCTCGCCCTCCCAGACACTTCCTGGCTCTGTGTGAAGCTTCCATCATGAATCAGATGTACAATGAAGTGTGTACGGTTATTTTTAGTGTACATAAAAATAGTCTTTTATTGTGTCTGATAACTAGGTTCATCACGGAAATATTCCTCTCTACATTCTTGTTTTGATACAAGCATTTTGAGGCTGCACATTTTTTCACAAACTCGACACCTCCTTGCTGATGAGGGGATACAAACAGATCTCAGCAGACACCGGTAATTCTGCCTTTATGAGGGTTGTAAGTGTCACCTTGAAATACACTCTTTCATGATCGGAGCCAGAAGGGTGGAACTGGGAAAGAAAATAGGCCCTGGTACTGAAATAAAAGTGGCCCCCACTAGCGAATCGGGGGCCTACGAGTGCAAATCGGGGCAGTATTGAATTTGGAAAGCGATGCTGTAGAGGTGTTTTTCCAGGTTGTGGGTGACTGCATGCATTTCTGCTGTAGCAGGCAATGTTTGCAGTAATATCAGAGAAACCGACAGTTAAAACCAGCCCACCAGACCACAAAGCAGGGCCACAAACATCCCCAAAAACTTCCCACACACTGACATGTCGGACCAGCCCTTCGGGCACTGCCGCATTGCCCTATAAGCCAGTCCAACACTAGGACGAGATTAAATAACTGTATCCTGTAAAGAAAGTGAAAGTTAGAGATTTCTGCTCTAGAATATGATTTTTTTAAATAATTTTTGTTGCACCTGTCATTGGTCTTAAATGCACTTGAGGAGAAGCAGCTTTGAATCTGCAAAAACGACAAGGGAGCTGCGATTCAACAGCATCTGAGAAATCCTTGATGCTGAGTGTCAGCCATCCTGTACTCATACTAGGGCTGGGCGTAGTTGGCGTAGCGCCACTATGCAGAATTTTGGAAAAAATGTGTGGAAAACGAGCACACGTCCTGAGGGTCCGTGTGCCCGGGACAGGGGTCCCTCGTGCCTGGGCAGGCTCCCCGATCTCCCCGGCCTGGCTGGGTTGAGAAGCAGGGACCGGCCCCGGGGACTGTGTTTCGGCCAGGGCCTGGGGTTTGGGAGCTCCCGTCCTGCCGCCTGCCAAGTGTCCATCTGCCCGGGACAAGGGTCCCTGGTGCAGAGCCCCGGAGACCTGCAAGGGCAGGCGGGAGCCCTACCGCTGTGGCTCGGCTCGGGGCGGGCAGATGTCCTTTCGGTCCCGGCCATCTGGTCGCACCTCTCCCCTCGGCCATCTGGTCGCACGCAATGCTTTCCAATGGGGCGACCAGATGGCCGGGCCACCCTGGAAGTCCCGATGAGGGCTCATTTGCCTCCCGGATCCCAGCCAGGGCTCCAGGAGGTCGGGCACGTTCGCGCCCAGGGTCCCCTGAGCCTCGCGGTGCACACAGATTCCCAGAAAGCGGGGTAGCCTTCCTCCGGATTACTAGGGGCAGGGTATGCCGGGACACCCCTCCCGGGCTGGCGGTTCTCTGCCGGGGACCAGATGGGCTATTCCCGGACAACACCTCCCGAGGCATCCGGGGTTCCCTCCTCCGGCCCACGGCGTGGCAAAGTGCCCGGGACGGGCTCCATGGGTCCCGGGCAGTCCTCCCCCGGGCACCCGGACCCGAGAGCTCCGGTGGTCCTCCCCATGCCTGAGGCCCAGTCGGGGTCCCCGAGCCCCCGGGAAGTGGAGCCCCCGAGCCCTGCGTGGGCAGGCGGGAGCCCTACCGGGAAGGCTCGGCTCGGGGCAGGCAGATGGGAGTCCTTTCGACCCCGGCCATCTGGTCGCACCTTTCCCCTCGGCCATCTGGTCGCACGCAATGCTTTCCAATGGGGCGACCAGATGGCCGGGCCGCCCTGGAAGTCCCGATGAGGGCTCATTTGCCTCCCGGATCCCAGCTAGGGCTCCAGGAGGTTGGGCACGTTCGCGCCCAGGGTCCCCTGAGCCTTGCGGTGCACACGGATTCCCAGAAAGCGGGGTAGCCTTCCTCCGGATTACTAGGGGCAGGGTATGCCGGGACACCCCTCCCGGGCTGGCGGTTCTCTGCCGGGGACCAGATGGGCTATGCCCGGACAACCCCTCCCGAGGCATCCGGGGTTCCCTCCTCCGGCCCACGGCGTGGCAAAGTGCCCGGGACGGGCTCCATGGGTCCCGGGCAGTCCTCCCCCGGGCACCCGGACCCGAGAGCTCCGGTGGTCCTCCCCATGCCTGAGGCCCAGTCGGGGTCCCCGAGCCCCCGGGAAGTAGAGCCCCCGAGCCCTGCGTGGGCAGGCGGGAGCCCTACCGGGAAGGCTTGGCTCGGGGCAGGCAGATGGGAGTCCTTTCGACCCAGGCCATCTGGTCGCACCTTTCCCCTCAGCCATCTGGTCACACGCAATGCTTTCCAATGGGGCGACCAGATGGCCGGGCCACCCTGGAAGTCCCGATGAGGGCTCATTTGCCTCCCGGATCCCAGCTAGGGCTCCAGGAGGTTGGGCACGTTCGCGCCCAGGGTCCCCTGAGCCTTGCGGTGCACACGGATTCCCAGAAAGCGGGGTAGCCTTCCTCCGGATTACTAGGGGCAGGGTATGCCGGGACACCCCTCCTGGGCTGGCGGTTCTCTGCCGGGGACCAGATGGGCTATGCCCGGACAACACCTCCCAAGGCATCCGGGGCTCCCTCCTCCGGCCCACGGCGTGGCAAGGTGCCCGGGACGGGCTCCATGGGTCCCGGGCAGTCATCCCCCGGGTGCCCGGGCCCGAGAGCTCCGGTGGTCCTCCCCGTGCCTGAGGCCCAGCCGGGGTCCCCAAGCCCCCTGGGACACGGGGCCCCCGAGCGTGGGCAAGCGGGAGCCCTACCGCGAAGGCTCTGCTCGGGGCGGGCAGATGGGCGTCCTTTCGACCCCGGCCATCTGGTTGCACCTTTCCTCTCGGCCAATGCTTTCCAATGGGGCTGCCCTGGAAGTCCCGATGAGGGCTCATTTGCCTCCCGGATCCCAGCCAGGGCTCCAGGAGGTCGGGCACGTTCGCACCCAGGGTCCCCTGAGCCTCGCGGTGCGCACGGATTCCCAGAAAGCGGGTTAGCCTTCCTCCGGATTACTAGGGACAGGGTACTCTGGGACCCCTCTCGGCCTAGTGGTCCTCAGCCGGCAGCTGGGTGGGCCAGGATGCCGCCCCAGACCTGGGTCCGTCCTTGGGCCTGCCGCGTGGCAGGCTGCCCTGGATGGGGTCCGGCAGGCCCGGGGAGCCTCCCCCTGCTGGGCTGGGTCCAGGGGCCCCGGGGAGTGTGGCCTCCCCACCCCAGGGTCTGTCCTCGGTCCTGCTGAGTGGCAGGATGCCCGAACGAGGTCCCGCGGGACCGGGGAGCCTCCCCCTGCTCGGCTGGGTTCAGCGGTTCCCAGGGGCCCCGGGGAGGGCGTCCTCCCCACCCCAGAGCTCCGTCCTTGGTCCTGCCGCATGGCAGGGTGCCCGGGACGGGGTCCTGTGGTCCCGGGGAGACTTCCCCTGCGCCTCTGGGCCCGGGAGCCCCGGCTGGGTCCAGGGGCCCCGGCTGGGTCCAGGGGCCCCTTCGGGCCCCGGGTCGGGTGCTCCAGCCCTAGGCCCTGTCCCCCGGCCTGCCGCTATGCCAAAGGTCTGAGACGGGGTTCCGTCGTACCCGGGGAGCTCCCCTCGCTTGGCTGGGTTCAGGAGCTCCGTCCGGGGCCCCTGAGGGCCCCGGGGAGGGCGGCCTCCCCACCCCGGGCTCCGTCCTCGGTCCTGCC